>BMAO01011131.1:0-21512 GCA_019973975.1 Trichonephila clavata | reverse complement strand
AGTTTCACAATCTCATTTGATTGCACTTAATAAATATTATACTATGTATCATTCAATATAGAACTATGTAATTGCCTTATGGACAATGTAATAACTGTTAACAGCGTGTCTAGAAATATATATATATATTTCTTTAAATGATTTATACCTAGCAAACATTTTTGATTTAGGGAAAAGCTACTGATTATAAATATTTGAGAGCGACCCAATTGTAATTTTTAATTACTTGATATTGCATATATGCATTCCATGTATAGTATTATACATCACATAAAATTATACAGGATATTTATTTGCAAACTATAAATAAAAAACATGAGTAATAAGTTTATTTTTCAATTCTTTTGTTTGATTTCTGCCGTCAGGAAAAGGTAATAATAACTCTGCAATATATATATATATATATATAACAATTTTACTACACTTTTTAAGAAACATTTGAATCAAGCATTTGTCAATCTTTTTTTTTTCCTACTAATATTGCAAAGAAATAGATGCTAACTAAAAAATTCATAAATTTATTCTCAATCATTATAGATTACATACTGAAAAGAATTTTCTGACTCAAATAACTAACTTTTACCACAAATATCTATTTTCTTGTAAGTTTATACGATTTTCAGTTATAGACACATTCGTATCTGTTTAAATTCTTGACTAATTTATATATAAAATCTGAAACTTTACTTCTAGCTAACAGCAAAAACAATACATATCCAGGAAATTTCAGACTTCAGTCCAACTTATTCCTAACCTTGAATGCATCTCCTACAACGCTATTTCCCTTATCCTAAACATCATTAGGGATGCCAACAATATTCCACTTTCTAGAGAAGCATTCACACTTTGGTTAATTTCCCTTAAATTGGCAAAGGCCCAAAGATTCTCCCCTTTGTTTGGCTTCCATAACTGAAACACGATGTAGCTACTGGCTAAAGCCCATGTCAAGCAACAGAACCAGGTTCTGTCAGTGAAAGGACTTGCTCAGCGAGCGATTCAGGGACAGATGGCATCTGCCTTTCTACGTTAAGCTTTCTCGAGCCGTGTCCTTCTGTTAATAAGAAGAAAATTTTACTGTAGCTTGTCACCGTAATTATAATTAATAACTAATTTGTGCTTATGTTAAACTATTGTAAGGAAAGGATGTAATGTTTATAGAACATATAAAAAGTCTGGAAAATAATTGAAAATGGAAGAATGTTGTGTAAGATTGCTACTGATTTGTAATTATTTCATGATATAGTTTTATTTGTTATTTTGAAACCAGATAGGTAATAAGCAAAATGATGAAAGGAATAAAAACAGGCTAATGTAAATAAAACAGTAAGATACTAGAGAACGGAACCCCACTCTTGAATTTTTATTAATTTAAAGGGGTTTTCCCTTCCTTTTTCAATACTAAAATTAACCGTGTTGAAATGATAAATCCAATTAAAAGATAGATCTATTAAATTTAAACTAAATTAAATGTCAGTTATTTTTAAGTATTGTTTAGTTATTTTGTCCATATAATTTATAAATCGCCCCATTACAAATAAAATAATTGTTCTTACTCGAACAACCATACTAGGGAAACTTTATACAGTTAAAAATATGTCATATTATCTTTTATATTTTTTCAATCAAAACAGTACAATGTCCAGCAAAAATTTTCGAAAAAAATTGTGTTGTAACTATAAATGTTATTTTTAGTGATGCAAAAGGAAAATTAAGACATTAGCAGCAGTACAAGCAAAATATTCAAGGTTACCTGATACTAAAAATACATTATAGCTATATATAATATATATATATGTGTCATGCCTTTGGGTGGGTGTATTTATGTATCAAAAAGTTGAATTACTGTACGGATGTCCTAGCCAAAAAAAAAAAAGCGAGAACCGGTACTACACACGGATTATATTTTCGGGCTGAAAAATGTCTCAATTTTCATTAAAATTCAAACCCTTGTAATTTATAGACTTCTTTCTATGATTTAACGTTTATTGAATTACAAAATATTCCACAAAAAATAATTCTTTTCCTTTTAACATGTAAAGGGATAAGCTCATTTAGTATTATGGCATAGGACAAAGGATGCGAAACACATAACAGATAAAAGTGGGTCAACTTGTATAAAAATGAGTAGAATGATAAAATGTGCGTATTTTTTATAAGATGGGGAAACCGGATGGTAACTTTAACGTTGGAGTACATTTATATATGAAAAAGTATTCCAAATTTAGGTCCTATACTTACTTTAACTTTAAAGAAGACATCTTTAAAAAAAATTTAAGAAAATAGAGAAATTTGTTGTTTGAAACAAGCCGGAAGTTGGAATATAAGGCTGATAGTAGAGCATTTTTCTTGAAGAAAAAGTTTACCATAATTGAATTCAGTCTTCCTTTTAAGGCGAAGAAAACCTTGATATACCTAAATATTATTTTTCTGCCAGCTTCAAATTTAAATAAATTATATAGTCTGAAATTTGAGATTCTAGACGTTCACACAGACCAAATATTTCTTTTATTTAAATATTTATTTTAAAAACTTTTAAGGCTTGTGAGAGATAAAAAATAAATACTGAGTTTTAGGTAAGCAAAATAATAATTTACAGAACTGAACCTGAAAAGCATCTGAAAGGCTGTTCCTAAAAATTCATGAGATAAAACAATTTTTCTTAAAGTCTAAATTGATTGCATCTCAGTTTAAATTAAGCATGATAAACTAGCTCCGAGAAATCTGTATTTAGCACAAGATGAATATCCATGCGGCTCAGTGAACACTAAAATATATTGTAAACATTTCACCAAAAATATTTCAGTTTAAGTTTTTAAATTTCTAATTATTGATACAGATCACTTAATTCGTGATTAAACTAATTTCTATCAAGGGCCGTAAAATTCGTCAGTGAATCAGAAAACGAGTCTTCTATAATAAAATAATAGCTATCACGTTATCAGTCGTTTACTGCCTAGCTTTATATGTCTATCATTAAATGTATCTATTTGAGATAACAAGATAATTTTTTTATATCTCGCTTATTAATTTGTGCTCATATTCTGTATCTCATGTTAGGTTGGAGAGGAAAAAATTTTTTTAAATTCAAACATTTATTATTTTGTGTTTTAATAATTATCCATCTATTTTAGAGGCTTGCATTCAATATGTGTTTATCGAAACCAAGTACTAATAAAACTGAATGAAAGATTTCCTATGGATATCGGTATTTTCAAGAAAAGTGTGATTGGTGAAAATTCATATGACGTCATAGTAGCATAAATGCAATAACGTGCTTCCACCCAATCAATTCTAACACTTCTCTTTTTCTAACTTTTGAATTTGTAGAAACTCTTTTCAAAAATGCATATTTGTCAACAAAAATAACAAATAGTTAAATAAAAAGCACTTTATATAAATTTACACGAATATTATAAGATTTCTTTTTTTAAATTTTGATGGACATTTTGGAGGATCTTAATACTTGAACATATTTATGCAAATATCAAATTTGAAATATTAACTATATAAATTTTACAAGTAGAGCGATACAAATACAAATCTAATGCCAGTTTGGAATTCGATGAAGAAGCTATGATAGAATTTATGTGAATGTCATGAATTTAGCCCAATGAAGTATTTTGGCTGTGGTATAAATTATCAAGTAATTAAAAACAATGTAAGCTTTATGATATAAATCCCAAGAATTTAAGAATATAAAAGCGTGTTTCCCAAACTTTCACTAATTGCGATCCACTATTAAATCAGAATTTTCATCGCGCCCTCTTCCTAACAATAACAATGTATTGAATTCAATGATACTATACTTTGACGCTAAAGCTACAATAATACTTAAAACTCTTAATCACCCCTGCGTATATAAACGTCTCGTTCACCCAAAGCGTTCATTGTCCCGGACGTACATCTACGTCTTTCTGAAGTACGATCTTTTCTGCGCACAGCTATCCATAACATTATTCCGAAGGCTTTGGAATGTAATAAAAGGACATTGACAGTGTTTGCGAAGGATTTACTTATTTCAGAGGATTTGCTTATTTATTCCTCCACCCCTCAATACATCACATACGCTTGCCTACGTGGAAAATTGTGGCATTGGGGAGCGAATCGCGTAACTTTTTATCTGCAGAGAAGGAATTAATTATAAACTATACACATGATGAAGATAAGTGTAGATTTTCGTATATAATTTAAAATATGACAAGGCCTTGGGGGGGGGGGGTAGTTATCAAAGTTGTTCTAATAATATTGTTAAATTAATTATGAGATACATTGCGAGCAGTACTGATGTATTTATATTATATCAGAGTAAATGTGTATTTTATTTTTTTATTATGCCAAAATATATTATGTTATTAATTAACTGAAAGTAAACTAATATTTTTTTAGTAATTGTTTGTTTGCGACATCAATATGCTTGCGCTCCCCTCGTAGAAATGTCACGCCCCCCCCCTCCCACATTTTGAGAAACGCTGCTGTAAGCTTAAGGAAATAAAAACTACAACGGAAACTACATATTGTGTGTGGCCTGTAATCGAAAATAGTCCAACCCCTTCAGGACCGACGAACGTAGAAGAAAACGTTTTCCCAGGCTCGCACTTTCCAAGAGTATACGTACTCATAAGACCAGGCAAATTTCAAAGCAAACGTTTTTTAAAAAAAAATACATATAAAATCTTTAATGCAACCAGATACTCAAAAATTTACAATTTACTATCATTGATAATATCTGAATACACGGTAAAATTTGTTTCGCTATATTTAAAAAAGAAATAAAGTATTTCGAATTTTCAAATCAATAAAAATAGTGCTCTCTTTATGAATGTCTGATGCCCAATTAACTAATAAGCTTTCCATCTTTTTAAAATTTAGTCAAAATATAAATAAAAATGCAGAGTGCAATAAATCACAAACCTTTAAATGCCCTATTCTATTGAAAAAGTTAAGCATGTGCAGTTTTGCTTACATTCATAAATATCCCGTATCTAATAAAAAAAATTCAAAGCCGGAAGCTCATATTGAAAACGGACTTCTACCCATCATCTAATGACTTGAAAAAAATTGCTTAAAAACGTTCCAAATTTAAATCACACCGGTGTGATCATGGGCCTCAGAGCAGGAAAAGCGCAATCACGTATATGATACCGTGGGCCTGTAAGGAAGAAACGCGTGATAACATATATGTGATTATGGTCCTGAACGGTTAAAACCAGTGCTTCTCAAACTTTCATTATTTGCGACCCCATTTTCAATCATAATTTCCATCACTCCCCCCCCTTCTCTATACAATAAGATGTATTGAATTTAATAATACTGTACTTCGATGATAAATATACAATACGACTTTGGCCTCTTAAGTTCCACCGGCGTATATAAACATCTCACTTAACCAAAGCGGTAATTGCCCCGGACGTATATATACGTGTTTCCGAAATATGATCTTCTCTGTGCACTGCTATCCATAAAAGTATTCTGAAGACTTTAAAATGTAATAAAAGGGCCTTGGCAGTATTTGTGAAGCATTGACTTATTTCAGAGAAAGTTTTACTTATTTATTCTTTTTCATCCCCTCCCCCAATGCATCCCAAAAGCGTACCTTCGTGGAAAAAAGTGACATTGGGGAGTGAATACCGTAACTTTTAATCGGTAATTAAGGGATTAATTATAAACCGTACAAATTATTAAGTGCTAATTTTTGTAAGAAAATATATACGGCCCAATGGGCCCAAAGGGATATTGGTAAGGGGGTATATAAGGCCCAAGGGGTTATTGGTAATTATTAAACTTGTTATTAACTTAGTATTTTTAAAATAATTATAAAATATATTGTGCAGTATTGATACACTTATAAGTGTATTATATCATTGCAAATGTGTATTTTATTATGTCAGAATGTATTTTGTGATTGTTTACTTTCAGTAAATTAATAATTTTTTAAATAGTCCTTTGCATTTACTTTTCAATATGCTGGCGCCCCTCGTAGAGTTATTACACCCCTGTAGGGGGACTCCCTACAGTTTGAGAAATGGGTTAAACCCCTTGTTTAAATCCTTATCAAACACTATTATTTCTATAGATATATAATTACAAGAAGTAAAAATAATACATTCTTTCTGAGTCCATCTCAAGTAACTGATACATAATAAAAGATGAAATTTGAATTTCATTTCCAGTTTTATCATTTTCATTAACAACATCTGAAAATGGACACTGACTCACTAGATGAAACAGAATCGGGGGAAAAATAGCGTTGTGCTATACAATTATATTATCATCAAACTTCATCACTTAGTTTTAACACAAACCTTTTTTAACAAAATAGACAAACGTAATAGAATTTTGCATGATTTATGCATGTCTTTCACTGCCAAGATTAATCTACTATGTCTTCCTAAGTCTGTCAGACTAATAGACATACTGTTATTAATCTAGACATTCAGGATCATATTGTTCTAGAATTTTGTATAAATGATTAATGTTCATATCCCTAATTTATTCTAAACGTGTACACAGACGTAACGTTTGCTGTTTGCTTGGACGAACAATATAATTTTCAAAAAGGAAAAAAAAAATCATGTCTAACACATGGTTGAGCGACAATGTTTCCTAATTTTTCCGGTACGCCTGGCTAGAACATATTTTTATGCCATTAATCACGATTTTTTCCTTTTGCATGCTTACGCTTAGTGAAAAAGTTCATTAATTTTAGATAACTTGCAGGAAAACAAACACTATTTGCTATTTTAATAATAGCGTCTTATTTATGTTTAAAATGAGAAAGAAGAAAACGTTCTATTTTTATCTCATTTTCGCTTTATAAGCTGATAGGTATAATTTTTCTCAGCACATGCATTGGTTTTTGTGTGCACAAAAAGGCATAATTCATTGAGAAATTTGAAAAATCAATGAAAACCCATAAATAAATTTGACATATATTTGTCTTTTATATAATGCCACCAATACCATTGAAATAATACGTACGTACCGTAAATATAAGTTATATAACGCCGTATACTATGCAACACTATGAAAAATTATATCACGTGAGAGCTGTTTACTTTTTTAAATTCTCTAAGCAAAAAAAGGTGAGGGTCCGATTTTTTCACAATTAATGCTTTTATTTTCTCGTAATCTCTCTTACTTGTCATTTTTAATATAAACCAAAATATTGACAACTTTTTCACCAATTAACTTCATAAAAATTTTGGATTTTAATTTTTTTGGCGCATTTTTCTGCTTAAATGCTCTGTTTACTGAATAGAAAAATAGATTCCGTTTTGTTTCTTCCAATCTTCAATCTCCTTCTTAAGGATAATATTTTTTCCCTTTTTAGTTTTGCTTGTGCTCCTCTTGTCTCGTTTACTCACTGGGATTAAGTGAAAGTGGGCTGCATAACAGAAATATTTCAATACAGAAAATAAAACTTCATGGGAAAAATTGTGAATGTAATATTTCTTAAAAACACATGCCTAAAAAGTTTTCAGTTCAAAATTAAACGAGTGTTGTCGACTCGAGATCGATTGCGGACTGGAGCCGAGTGAATCCGATTGAGCTTAACGCAGCTGAACTTGACGCTTAATTTGGATTCAATCTTCAGAAAAATACACCTAAAGAAGTTATTTCAAAAACTTAGTTATGATAACAGTGAAACGTGCAAACCTTTGTAAACAGACACACAAATACACACACATATATATAAGTAGCAACTCGTGATATGTGGGATGTAACACTGTTCTGAATTGTCCAAATTTTCCAGATTGCACTATGGAGATAAATGAATGTAAGTAATTATGTTGCTCTCAGTTACTTACGTGTAACCTATCAATCATATCTAGATTTATGAGGGCTCTAGTATCTCGGCAACTACTGGCACCCAAACCCTCACAGAGGTTTCGTCAGATTAAACAGTCCCATATCGGCATCTAAGTTTCATGGATTCACGTAATTATCTCCTTAGCCATCAGATTATCCCTTAAGTTTCCAATCATCAACAGTACAATGGCTGTGTTGGAAAACAGACAAGACGGAATTTTTGGCGCCGTGCCACTATTAATGGCCTAAGACATAGTGGATGTTTGGCTCAGAAACCTCATACCAATGATGTCATTCGTACATTTCTCATACTGATACTTGTTGAAGCTCTAGCACTTAAACTCATAACACTTTGAGGAACTGTTAATCGTCTATTGCGTTTCATAGTTCTCGTCAATTATCGACGATCTTGTCTCTCAATGTCTTTTACAGGTTGTACCCTTGCCGTAGATGGAATGTTTTATTGTAAATATCCCATATTAAATATACACTGGTCAGTTTGCCTTACACCAAATTTCATCACCCCCTTGGATATGCTATGTACCAAGTCTTTTGCGCTGACTATTAAGCCCAGTTCAAAGTCACTTAAGTATTGATAACTTGTCTTTCTAGCAGAAAACACCAATCTAAAAGCTTTGACTATCATCTGTTTTCATGTACAGGTGAACGCTGAATGGTTGTATATGTCCATCATTTGCATACCAGTAATAGTTTTTCTAGATTTATGATCTTTATCATTCTGTAATGGATGAGCTATCACATCCATTAGTGTATAAGAGTGAGAAGGAAAACTAGCCATAGTCAAAACAAAACAATTTATTTACTATTCTCAACAATGACAAAAATTTAACAACCTAAAATAAGAAATGCATCAATTGATAAATATGGGAGCCATTGCGAAGTAGACGAGATTATTGGAGATTTAATAATAAATCCGATCACTTACACTAAGCACGTCCAGAAAATACGCCTTCTTACATTTGAAGATAATTTCTAAGATCCAATCCAAACCGACCGAATTCCATTTAACAACTAATTGACCAAATCGTCAATCTTAATATTAATCAAATAATCTAGGAAATACTCTCGCTTAGCTTTATTTTATCTTACGTTCATCTTCATGCTATCTTTTAGCTTCTAACCACTTTCTCTCTTCTCGAACCCGAAGGCTAATACATAAATACATAACATAATTTACACAAACAGCTTTTTCTTATTCAGGAGGAAGTATTCAATTAAATAATATTTAAAGAAAGTTATTCCCCAAGAAGATTATTAGGAAAAATTCAGATAGGCCCGTTATAACATATGTTATTCTACTTGAGAAACCATTTTGGTAGAAGTTGATTCCAGGTATAGTAGATTTAAGTTTAAAAAAAATCATGTTTCCATAGTTACTTTTAATTTATTACAATGATGATTTCAGATATTAATTATTATACGGACTAGATCAGATTACACAGAAGTAATTATTTGAATTCAATTATATATTGCAGGGAAAAAAGGCTATTTGCAACTAGGTGCTTGGGTGATCAAAAAAAGATATTTCCTGCGATGCTAAAGCCCTTTGCTTCACACAGCTCTTAAGCTCTTGAAAATTCAACCAAATCGTGAAGTCAAGAGATTGAACACTAATGTAGTAATTGTTCAGGTTCAGAGGAAGTTACAATATTAACTGAGTTCATAGTAAAATTTGTTGACGTGGTGACTTTGAAGAACTAACGTAACATAAGTGATATTGTACTTAAAAGGTATTCAGTAAAAAAATAATAGATAATGCGATACTAAAAAAAAGTATCCCTTACTTAAGTTAAAGTAATATTCGTATATTTACGTATGTGTGAAAGTTATCGATCTTCACAAAAATTCTATCTTACCAACATGAAGCTAGTACATTAATTGTTGGAAGTTATTTTACTGTGGGATATCGGATATCCCAAAACATTATACATTAAAAGAGGTCTCATTGAATGCTAATTTTGTCTCGACAGCTGAAAAGAAAAGCAATTTTCAACTAGGCATAATTCTTTGAGATTAAAATTAAATAATTCAATATTGTACACATTTATAAATGAACATGGTTTCAAAAAAATTGTAAAATGTTTAAATAGTATATATATAATCAATACTTTTAAAGTTATAAGCATATGAAAATAAGATACATTTTTGTAAGAAATATTAAATAAATTTTACATTGCGCATGGCATTTTCTAAAATAGTTGAGGTTGATGAGTAAAGTTTTGTAGAATTATTAAATGTATCATACTCTGGAAACCCTATTTCTAGTTTTTTAGTATTATAGTTTTATTTCAAAATATCTAAAAATATTGAAATATAAAAAAAATTTAAAATGTATTTTTTAATTATTTAAAATCATTTATTATTCTATTTAGGTAAACTCTTGCTGCAGTGTAATAAGCATAGATTTAACTTAATAAATCAATTTATTGCTGTTAATTAGAGCTACCTATTTAGAAAATATCACGCGCAACATAAAGCTTAATTAATATTTCGTACAGAAATGCTTATTTCTATATGCTTATAATTTTTAAAATTATTATTGCATTTTAAACATTTTTCACTTTTTTGATAAAAAGTGTAATAATAAAATAATAAAAAAATAATATCTATAAGTAATATGTAAAATAATCGATTTTTTTTAGTTTTAACCTCAAAGAGTTATATCTAATTGAAAACTGTTCATATTTTCAGCTCTTGAGAAAAAATTCACATCCCTAACTAAAAAACAAAATCCCTTCTTTCCATATTTGGTTCAATAGTTGTGTTAACTTAGCATAGTTTCGCAAACCATTTCATGCACAGAATAAAAAAATACCATATAAAAAAAGGAAAATTGGATCAAATGCCATTCATTTCATTTTTCTTTACAAAGCAGTTGAAATAAAATAATCAATTTAAACGCTGAATTAAATATATTTGACTTCTTATATTATGAATAGCTAAATTTTAATTCTTCTTGCAAGGAATATTGTTTACTACTTTGAAAACCAGTATACATAATTTATTAAATTAGGTTACACAACTTTTTAAAAAATCGAATATACGCACACAAATCTGGGCAAAAACAAATATTGTTATACCAATACAAATCTAAAAGGACAATAAAACTGAACGAAAAAGAAGCAATATATAAACCATTACCACAGCAATAGAAACTCAAAATAAATCACATCTACCCAGACAACTAGTAAAAATAAAAAATTTTAAATTGCCGTAAAATTGCAGATTATTCCAAAATGTTTCTACAATTGTTATCTTAACGTTTTTAAAACTTTAGTCTCAATATCTTTCTATTTCTATAGTCGTGAAATAAATGGGTTGAAACAGCTTCCATATCTTGCAGAAGATATCCCAAGACAACTTTTACTGATATTGTCACCATTTTTTCCCTCTTTTCACGTTTTATTTGTCCAGGATGTGGGGTAACGTTTCCGTTCACTTCAGTTTCTTTAAATATCTTCAGTTCTGTGGAAGAGAAAGCATGCAGCCATAACGAAAAATGTGCAGGAATAATATCCTGCATAGAGAATACAAATGTAAGAATTTTCTTTGGTGGTCAAACATTTTCTACCCACAACCATCAATATTTTTAGGTTTAATATCCAAAACAGCTTTTAAAGCTCATTATACTTTACAATGGCTCTTTTTAGTGCCCCCGTTACTTTTTAACTTGTTCTATTTGTATTGTGTCATGATAGTATAGGAATTGATATTGCTAATATTGTACGAGAATTTTTATACTCTTTAAATTAAAGTTTAAGATTTATGTAAATAATTTGAAATATTTCCCTTCATTGAATCTTAAACATTGCTTGGGGGTCTAAATAATTTCACTCGGACAAAATGCCTTAAAATTAGTTTTAAAAAATTACATATTTTTGAAATATTTGGAGTTTTTTTCGTTCAATATTGTCAAGTTTTTTTTCAAAATAACTATATGCTGTAAAATACTGTAATTTAAGTAATGACCAGTTCGAAAAATATAAACATATATTCAAACAATGTTTAATGAAAATAATAAGCCTTAATTTAACTTTCCCCCAGATTTCATTATAACACTCTACCTGGTGTCTATTGAAAATAATTAGAAATCAACTTTACTACTTCGTTTCTGCATAAAATTCCAAAAAGGCCATTATTAGAAGTTTATTGTGGCCCTTATACATCCTGTTAACAGTGGGAATTACATATATTCAAAAAGTTCGATACAAGCATTGCACATGAACTTAATTATAGTTAAACCTGCTTTTATGCGGTAGATAGGGACAACATATAAAAAAACACAAAAAATATTAGAAAATTTCTTAAATTCTTACATATAACAAAAAAATTCGTCGAAATACTATGGAATTTTTTTATGCGGTGGAGAGGGACTGCATAAAAAAGTCGCCAGTTATTTGCGAAATTCATCAAAAAGTACTTCCAAAACAAAATAAATAATTAAATTACCCATGTAATCATTTTTAAAACATTTAGTTTCTCATTGTACATATGGATAAACTTTCAAAATACACATACATAATTCACTGCTACTCATCGTATTCCAAAGTGCTCATCTTAATGTGATGAATAAGTTAAAAATCGCTTTCGTCTCTTAAAAATACAATTTCAATTGATTTAATTTTTTGGTACCATAAAGTAAGAGATAAATTTTTACGACGAAGGTTGGTTGGTCAGTTGCTTGCAAATATCACGATAACCAGATATGCATGATCGAAGCTCTTTTTGCGTGTGGAATTTCATACTCATTTCGGTATTGGTATCTATTTTGAAAATGCTTTTCCAATTTGATGGAAAGCTGTATTCTTGCCTACATTTTATTCACACTCAAAGAATCAGTTTCTTCTTGTCCGACTTTATAATCTATCAAATTATTGATATCATCGAATCACTGTCATTGAAAGTTTCGTCTTTAATCAAGCGCGGGTTGTTGGCACGTTGAGAGAAAGCAACTGAACGTGCATGGTTAGGAGACTGTTTTATGACAAATGAACATAGCGTCTTGAAGTGTATATATGCACAATACCGTGGCATAACATACACCCCGCAACCACCTCCTTTCAAGGGGGAGGGGTTCAGGACTCTAGGGGACAGAAGGCCTAACTAATGTCAAGTACGTATCTACCCAATTTTTAAAATATTAACAACGGGTAAGAGTCATAGCATTACAGTCATTCAAAAACCTAATGATGAGTGGTTAAAGCTCAAAATATTTAGGTACATTGGTCATCCCCCCAACGACTATAAAATATTAAAGTGACAACCTGACTTTGCAGGAAGGCCCTAACATTCTCCATCGGCATTGGCACATTGATAGAAACCATTTCTGTGGCGCCAACGCCGTTGGAATTCATATACCGCATAAAATGATCGCTCAGAAAAAAACTCACTCATGAAAAATCGCACAAAACAAAGTGCACAAAAACAAAATCGCATAAAAAAGGACCACACAAAAGCAGGTTTTACTGTATATTTACATCATTTAGCAACTCATAAAACAAGTTTATATAAAAAATAATGAAGTCCATATCAAGCAATTATTTTTTCTTTATATTCGTTTTAATAATTGTTCGCTCATATGAAATGTATCGTTTGTGAAATTGAAACTTTTATTTTTAATTTATATTGAAAATATTTATATTTACTTTATCGGAGGAGAGATAGAATATCGATGAAACTTTTCCCACATTTTTTGAATGATTAAATATAAATACTTTGCATTTATCAAGGTGGTTTACTAAACACGAGTCTTAAACTGAATCTGACCCTAGATTTTGCATTATTTACCTTTGTACCCATGTATCCGTAAAACAATTGAGTTGAAGATAATTTCAAAGTAAAATATCTTTGAAAAACTTTTGAGTAAAATACGACAGCGATAAAAGTATTACAACATTTAACTAATTAAATCAAACGTGGTTTCAGAAAATGTCAACATTATAGAGAATGGCATATTATATAAGTTCATAATAAATTTATTTTGATATAAATAGCTTGGAATAGTGACTAGAGCACACTCATGAATTTTATTTCAGTATTTTATATATATATTTCTAGGATTTCTTCTTATTTTTGTTTAATTTAGTCAATATTTATTTTCATTTTAAATATTTTGATTAGAAAACCTCTTCACCAGCTTCCTAAGATATTGATTAAAACTTAAATTATAGTCATAAAATGCCTTTATTTTTCAGAGTCAAATTTGATCAAGATCCCCCCCCCCCCTTTTCCACCAAATTTTCAAATTAATAAAAACTTGTATTTCGTTTATTTGATTACAAAAGCAAAACTGAAAAATAGTTTTTTTTTAAAAATTATTTTTCAATTTGGAGAGGTCAAACCAGAACAAATATTTTCAATAGTTAGATAAGAAAAAAAATTAAAAATATATTTAATATACTTTTTATCTAACCTTTGAAAGTAATTACACTTTTTTAATGATTGGTTTTAGTCATTTTTGTAGACACAAGGACCGATTTGGACCCCAATGTGAGAAGCAATTGCTAATTTATAAGTAATTATGTATATAATGGAAATAATTGTTATACAAATGCATATCTAAGCTCTAGACAAGGTGAGTGAGGGAAGTAAGAGGTAATTACTGTTCAAAAAGAGAAGTTTTAAAATAAGGAGGAACTTTGTTAAGCAGCCCCAAACACAGAGATGCTTCAAACGTGTTTACCGAAAACAGTAGGATTCATTGAAGAGAGAGGATAGATCACACAGGTTCCCAGTAGCCGAATTCCTGGACTTATCTAAAGAAGATAAGCATCTAAGAGGATATTTGCAATGATCTTAACGCTAATGAATGAAAAGACATCTCATTGAGATTAGATAATTCCACATATGGATATTTCAATACTTAGATAAAAATATATAGGAGAAAAATAATTTAATGTCGCCCATTTATAGATAGATGTTTTGATAATCTTGATTATAAAATAGCATAACTAAAATGAATTTTAACTATTACAGTGCGAAATCACAAAAAGTCTGAACCTTACATTTCAACAAGATAATTCGTGACTGTATACAGGCACGAATTTTTATTACTTCTCTTCATATTACTTTAACTCTTCTCTATCTACTGTGATCACCATATCTCTCTAATAAAATGCGTTTAGCATCTGAAGAAAACAGAGGTCATCCATCATCAAATGCTTCCATCATCTCTAGACCACGCTTATATAATTCACCAATTAGAACGTGCACAGCAAACAATTCTAAAGGAAGACATCTACAAAGTGTACAAGTAAACGCGCAGCCGCCTAATAACTTGCAGAGGCAGAAGTTGACCAGCGTTGATTCAATTTGATGCGATAAAATACAGGTAAAAAACTTACAATTCATAAATACAGATATTGTTTCGTTTTCAGCAGATGTATATTTTTTTACCTGTTTTAATCCTATAGATATTTCTCGGTACGTCCCTTTTTATGAAATAAAATGTATATTAAATATTAAAGTCTACTTCCTACTTAACAGTTCTTGACTCGCGCACGCATACACACACATATATTGTCATCCTCATACAAAAATTTTCGATATATTGTAGAATTCACAAAAAGAACATTTCAAGAAAATTGATGATAAAAATACTTTAAATAAAGGATTTTATATGTTAGTTGGGAATTAATGCATTGTTTTTCAAACCAGAAAATTTTATTTATAAAGCCAAGAAGTATAGAAATATATAAAGAACCAATACACCCATTATTTAAAAACAACATTCTTTTTTTCAATGAAGTTTAAAATAAACAAGATGCAATAGCTTTAGTAAGATTGAAGCAATCAGCATGAATTAAAAATAATTCTCAATTTCAAACTAATGATTTTCTAATTACATTAAATAGGATCTGTGTTCAGCATATGTTAGATAATTTATGTGCTTAATCGAGTAATTGGGAAGGTATGTGCAAAACGTTCTTCCCGGAATACACAAATAATGGACAGAGAAAACTAGAAAAAGCGAAAGAGGTGTCAAGTGAAGCGAAAATATGGGGCAGTTCGGATATTACCCGAGACCTGACAACACGAAATCAAGATGCTGACATATTGAACAGACTGGGTTTTCATTTCGCGGACCCAGGAATGCTGTAACTAAAGGACGAATATCGTGTCATGTCTGTCTTTACTTGTAATAAAGATCTGCTAAATAGTTGAGTACTTGATTTCATTATGTTTGAATCATATTTAAGTTTGGATACAAAGAATATAAATTATTTGAATCAGAATTTATAAATATAGATATAAGTAAAAATCTTAGAATATATCAATGCATTTATTTAAAATTAAAATTTCTGATTTCCCCCATGCATTTCATCAATGTGTGTCAAAAATTCAATTACTATTAAACACACTATCTCTCTCCCACCTCTTTCTCTATATATGTAATCTTTTGAATAGTTCGATTTTACCCCCATTTTTTTGTGTTTGAGTTGTTTTTTTTAGTTTTCCAATTCACAAGTAATTTTATATATTTCTATATAATGTAAGTTGCTTTAAGTCTTCCTATATGCAAATATGGGAAATTATATCAATTTGTTTGAATGATTTGGGATTCGTTTGGATTTGTTTTTTTCCCCTCTTATGCATTTTTATGTATTAGCTCACTTCCATTGGACTCTCTGGGGCCTTTTTTGTTATACTTTAAGTTCTGGGCCTATTAGCGATTCTGAATTTTTGTTAGTTAATTAGACCCAGAACCATCAATGAATATTTTAAAATCGTCTGAAGAGTCCGAAATTATGCCGTAAAATGTTTCGTACTTAGTTTTTATAATTTTGCTTCTCTTATTTGTTACTAAAATCTTACCTTTTTGACTGAACTTGTAATGTATTACCCTGGAATCTGTTATACGTCTTTTAACTCCATGGAAGAGAACGATTTCTTTTTCAAGTCAATCATTTCACCAGACTCTTGTTTTCAGACAGGAAGAGGGGGGAAGGGGGCGTATTAAATTTTTTCGCTTTCATTTACTTTAAGAACTATAAATATCTTCACTCCCAAAAGATAACTAAGATATTGAAAATAACTAGGTGGTTTTTATTTTTCCTTGATATAGAGTGGTAGTATTAATCATTGAAAAAAGAAGACAAGAGAGGCAATATATTATCTAAAGTTTCTTCATGAATACATTTTTTCCATGTACAATTCTTCTCAAAACTGTTTGCCTCCTAAAGATTAATATGCATGTAGGATTACATATATAATGAACTCTAATTTGTATCATCAACAATGCATTTGAGGGCGTAACAAACCAACAAGTAGTACGAGGGCAACTTTGAAATTTGAAATACATGCAGATGAGATATTATAAAAAACAAGTTGACGGTATATAAAGTACTTTAACATAGCAGATGGATTTTTAGTGACTTACTTCAAGATGTTTAGCGTAAAAAAATTTTAGACTGAATAGAAAATGGAGTTGACGCGAAAACATTATCTTGGTACGATTTTCTATGATTTTATAGCTAGATTGAATCAAAAGAAATGCGTTCAATGCCTGTAATTAGCATTTGGGGATGAATCTCCAAGTCGTGCTACTGTATTCAGATGGCTTTGAAAAAATTTTCAGCGATCACAATTCTCTTCATTATGAATAACATACAAGAAAGTCGCGGTCGGCAGTAATCCCTGGGTAATGTGTCTGCCATACAAAAAACGTCAATGGATTATAATCGCTGTACCTACTAAATGATACAGAAGGAACTTTACTTTGGATCCGCCTCCGTATACTAAATTATTCATGGAAAACTGCTCATGAAAAAAGTAGTTTGCCGTTGGGTTCCCCATAATCTAACTGAGCACCAAAAAGAGGAGCGTGTTAGAATCAGTAATAAAAAAACCCCTTAAATTCCTAAAAAATGGAGGCCCCCGCATCATTCCTAAAATTTTAACGGATGATGAAATGTACTTCCCTTCTTTTGACGTTCCAACAAGTGAAGAAAGCAAAGTATGGGTCTTTCAAGACGATACAATGCCGACAATGGTTAAAAAACACGGGCAATGCAAAAAGTAATGCATGTCGTTTTTTTAGAAGTATGGGATTGGTGAAAGCCATCAAGTTGGAAGGACAGAAGACAGTAACAACAAACTGGTATAACACTAAATGTCTTCCAGAAATTCTCGAAGAAGGGAATGTTAGGGGACTAATGCTTCACCTTGACAACGCATCTTCCCATACAACCAGATTTACAGTTGAGTTTCTTAAGCAAAAACAGATTAAACTTCTAGAGCATCCACCTTATTCTTCAGATCTAGTAATGTGACTTTAGGTTATTTTTTAATCTAAAAAAAACATACAGGAAATTCGTTTTCATTCAAAATAAGAGATTGATGTAGCTATATTTTTGTCATCATTTTCAAGAAATGAATGGTTTGAGGCATTTAATTTGTGGAAAATGTGTCTACAAGAGTGCATTGATGCTGGAGGAGACTACTTTGGACTCTTCTAAAATTTTGTAATATATTTAAAAACCTAGGAGTATCTCAAAAATTTCAGAGAGTAACCCTCGCATAACATGTAATTTCTTCGAGAATCTAAAAGTTCTCCTTTCTACAATATCAAATGCTAAAAGAATGCCACCTTGAAAAAAATGGCTTGCTAGAGGATCTGAATGAGTATGGTCTGTAAACTTTTCTTTTCTTTAAATAATTGAATAGATTAATGTGTTACAGTATCTTCTTTTTTGTTTGATGTGCATGCATTAATGTCAAACTTGTTACATTACTCGATAAGTAAATAAAACCTGTAGAAACCAAAAACCGTCCATTTAACCTCAATTCCAAGTATCCCCACTGACCTACCGTTTCAATTCAGACGCGTTCAATTTCCAGTTTTACTGTTGCTATTAACAAAGCTAACATTTCAGGTAGCAGGGGTGCATTTGGAAAAGCAATGTTTTTCTCATGGCCAACTATATGTAGCCTAATCAGTGTGTCCAATGCCCAGCTGAAGGAAGAACATATAATATGGTATACAGTAGTACCTTAGAATAATATTCTGTTTTGAGCTCTTTTAAAGAGGAATTATATATTAAACGTAGATATACTTTCGATTTTTAAAAATATTAATAGTTTGTTTTATTGAATTTTTGTTGTTAAATTATAATATATATGAATTACGTTTTCAGTTTTTTTAAAGTAAGCTCAATTTTAGAATTTTTAAATTTTATTGATTCCAGTCAAGCAATAAAAAAATTACCATATTATATTATTTACTTTCTAATGTTAATTATTACGACTTTGACAGTTATTTAGACATCAACGCGAATGGAGCCGCGGGTAAACGCTAGTCTGTGATAAAGTAACATATAGTTTTGTTACTGTAACACAATTTGAATTGTTGAAGTTTCATTTTAATAACAATATTAAGTTAATAAAGACATAAGGTTCATAAAATAGTTCATTTCTAGCTAGAATCAAAGCTTTATGCATACAATAAAATTCTTACATTGTATCAACTATATTTCAAACTTATGTCGTCAAAAATTAAATGAGAAAAAAATCCGCAATCTATAAAAAAGAAAATTCGTGACAAAATATACGGTACATCTTTTGAAAATATTCTTAAATATATTTTATTCAATAAACCAAATTTACAAAAAGCCGATATTTACACATATTTATTTAAGAAAAAAAGTCCCAAATTCCCCATTATGCATTTTTTTTTTTACGGAGTCATCCATTAGAGCAAAGGAAAAAGTAAGACCCCGGGAAGATAAAAAAGAAAAACCAGAAAGGCAAACATATTTCGTAGCACAATTTTTTCCCTTGAATCAACTCCACATAGCTCGCCGATAAAACCTCTTTAAAAGTTAACCGTTTATGGTAAAAATTCTGGTTTTCGAGGCTGGCAGGTGAAGTCATACATAACCGCAAGTTGTTTGATTTATTTTTATGGTGCAATATGTACTTTCGATATTGTTATATATCTTTAAATAATGTATAAGATCATTTGAAAATATTTATATTCACTTTTCGAGTGGAATTTTTTTATTAATGATGACAGATGTAGAACTGAAATGAAACTAATTAAAATTATTCTTCAGATAATGATCAACAATAAAATGTAAAGAGACTTTATTTTTTAAAAATGTTATTTTCAAATGCATTTTGTACATTGAAACAATATAAGCACTCCAATACGGCATGGGGGCATTTTATTTTTTTCTATTTCCATTTCTTCCACGGAGCCTACATTAATTTTTTGGCTAGCTTATATGAATGCCTCAAGAAAGTTATTCCATCCAACACTTTTACAAGATAGATATATTCTTTGGAAAACAGTGCAAAATCGTGTTAAAAATACATGCGAAATGTGATAAATTTGGAGATATGTTCCACAGCTTTATTAAATCGTGTGAAATAAAAAATCTCTAAATAATTTCCCAAGAGACAATGAGCGAGAAACGTAATGCATGTTACATATCTATGCAACAAAAAGAATTCATTTTTATAAAAAAAAATTTAATTAACGTATAGGAAAAATTATATATAGTCTATAAGTACATACAACATATAAAAATTCAAATGTGGCCGCGGTAGCCAAGTGGTCTAGGGATCGATCATGGCTAGCGTGTCATGAGTTCAATCCCAGTACCACTGAAGACCCTTCGTGTAGAGGTGCGATGCACGTTAAATCTATCGAGAGCTCAAACGTCCTCCCGTTGATGTGGTGTGGTAGTTAGGAAGGGGATTGCCAGCACAGGTGTCGTCCGCGTCACTTGACCATGGTTCAAAATTACGCGGACCGTCGACAAAAGCCCTCTTGTAGCTAAACAGTGCGACGTTAATATTCACTCACTCATAAAAATTCAAATTGAATTAGGCTACTAACTTTATGCATCGCTACTTGACAACTAGCGCAACGTTTCTCAAACTGTGAGACACGCCCCCTTGGGGGGCGTGATAACTCTACGAGTGGGGCGCGAGCATATTGAAAAGTGAAAACAAAAATTTTTTAAAAATTTACTAATTTACTGAAAGTAAAAAAAAAAAAAAATACAAGGGGTGATCAAATGAAAAGGTACGAAACGACACGGTGGGTACAAATATAGACTTTATTCAAAATATACACCATAGGCCTGAGCACAACTATCCCACTGATGAACAAGCCGCAGGATTCCTTGTTCCCAGAATTCCTGTGGCTGTGAGGAGACCCAGTCCTTCACAGTGTCCTTGAGTACGTCGTCCGAATTGAAGAGCTTCCCTTTCAGGTGTTTCTTCAGTGGACCAAACACATTGAAATCGCAGGGCGACATGTCCGGACTGTAGGGCGGATGGTCCAACGTCTCCCATTTGAACTTTTCCAGTTCCATTTGTGTGACTCTGGAGACGTGTGGACGCGCGTTATCATGGAGCAGAACCACACCCTCCGTGAGCATCCCCGGTCTTTTGTTCTTGATGGACCTGCGTAGGCGTCGGAGTGTCTCACAGTACACATCGGAGTTAATGCTTTTTCTGTGCTCGAGTAATTCTGTGCTCGCATCATTTGGACGCCGCTTTTTATAAGAGCCTTTGCTCTCTCCTGCGCATGCGGGCACCCGCGCATGATCCGATTCCAGTCAGAGTCTCTAATGGCATCCCGAGATGTCTCGCTACATTCTCCCTTGGCGGAATATGCAAATATTTAACTGTTTCATTTTTATGTCGTTTCGTACCTTTTCATTTGATCACCC
>BMAO01011130.1:0-39321 GCA_019973975.1 Trichonephila clavata | reverse complement strand
AATGATGGTGTGTGTTGATAAACCTAGGCCTATACATAGATGACGGTCATCACGCGTAGCCAGTTGACATATCGTCCAAAATTCCCATTTTTTTCAGAGAATACCACCGAAAATAACATTTCACCGTTAAAATTATTCGAATCGTGTTCTTATTATGGTTGAGTCGAGGCTACGTGGCTGAAGCCCTGGGCCCAGTTAGCCTATGCCTTAAGACATCCCTGATGAAGTGTTCACGCCTAAAATGGTAAATCATCCTCCTATCTTTACATCAAGTTCAGGGGGGGGGGGATTTACTCGATCTAGGCCCAAAGTCTTTACGTAGGTGCGATTTAGAATTTTGACATGAAACATAGGTATCTGGCCAGGTGACATTTTTCTCGTTTGACCTTGGGTCAAAATTAAGAGGTAGTATGTCACCAACATCACTCATGTGGCAGAGTCATAGTGCCGCTGTAGATCCGCCGTGTAGAAAGTCCGGGCTGGTGCACGTTGAATCTGTCAATGCTCAAAGTCATCCTGTTGTCGTGGTGTGGAATTTAGATGAGGGGAACGCCAGCTCAGGTGTCATTTTCGTCACATGAATATGGTTCAAAATTACGAGGTCCGTCGCCAATATCCCTCGTGTTGGTTTATAGTGTGACGTTAATAAAACACTCACTCATTCGAACATCGTAATTACGAGCCATGATAAAGTTCTTGAAATATACACCTAAGATGGTTAGTCATTTCCCTAACTTCCGCATCTCGTGAAGGCTTTGAGATGACCATGAAGGAATGTATGTATTTCTCCATACATTAATTCAGGCATTGTCACATAAAATTAAACATTAATTAAAAATAATTTTTCCTTCTTTATAAAGTTTAAAATTTGTTTAAAAGTTTTGACCTAATTTTTTTTAAAAAAAATATATATATTATTTAAATTAAAAGATATTAAAATCTAACAACTTTGTCCCAAATATTACTAAATAAGCATAATAACAAGAAATGATACTGCATTTTGTTCAAACATAAAAATTCATTTTCATAAACTCTAAGTAAGTTTTAGTTCTATCAGTTAGTTTATTTCCTGAAATTTATGCTTCTGAACAAATATATTTTTATTGAAACACATTAGAAAAACATTACTAAGAGAATTTTGTAGGATTCCGAATTTCACAATAACAATTTAAAATATATAAATATGCATGTGAGATATCCGTTTTTACAGAATAACTAGGTATTTCATGAAACTACTAGACCAGTCAGTTAAAGTATCTAAAATTATTGAATTCTGCGATTTAACAAGGTATTCTATAAAATAACGGCTACTTGATCGTTCAAGTATAAAAACTACACTCGAAAGTTCTTTGAACCGATTCTAGCTACTTTTAATCAGCTTTGAGCCGCTTATACCTGTATTGTCATGACGTGTGTGTACGCTTCATTCTGTTGCTTTTAAACGTAGAATTTAAATGTAGGTGGTGTAATTATGTTAGCCTTTTACATTTGAGGTTATCAACAAATATTTTTGCAATTTGTTTTCAAGCGACTTCTGCATGAATGGGTGACCAACCTGTAAATAAGAAATATTTAATGCAAGAGAGATTTTAATCTTTATTAAAAATAAGCGTGGGACGAAGGAAAACATGCTGCACTTGTTCGTGAAAAATTATGAACTTTAATAGCAGAAGTAATAAGTGCTAAAACAGCACACAGAAAAACCACGTGACAATTGGGTACTCCAGCATTACTATATTCTTGAAGTTCAAGGAGTAGAAAATGTTTATTGTGCAGTAAAAGATGCAATGATATTCTTTTTGAAGTGAAAACTTCTTTAGCGGCGTTGGGCACTTTTTGGTAGGGGGAAATCTTATGGGTTCGCGTCATCAACATGCTCTGACTGGCGCCCGCGCAGTGTGCTGTTCGCTTTAAGACACATTTTGAATGGGTGAAATCTTGTGCGTTCGCATCACCGAGATGCTTATAGCAGTATATATGTAGCTATACAGCTGAAGTATAGTGCTGTGTATATCTTATAAGTGAAATTCAATGGATTTAGTGAAAAGTTCAATGTGTATATACTGTGCATTGCTCGTTGCGATTCCGAGAATGGGAAATACATATTAATGTGTGGTTGCCGTTTATATTTCGCCTGGAAAATCTATGAAACAGATACAACAATTTTGATTCGAAAATTTGATGATTTATACAAAAGAAAGTTCTGAAATACTCGAAAAAGATTTAGCGAAAAATATCATAATGTACCGATGATTTTAAATGGAGACTCCAATGTTAACTTTGCAGATGATAAAAATCCACCACTAATTGAATTTCTAAATGAAACACTTAATTTAAATATGTCGAATGATCGAAAACTCAATACTACAAAATATAAAACGACGATCGTTGCGGTTTTAACGCGATACTTAGATAAATTTGAATCAAACATTTTCCTTTCTTACTTTAGTTACCTTAAGCCTATTGTATCTTTTTTAGAACAAAATGAAATAATTGAAAGTACAAAGAGTCTAAGAATTGTTGAAATTAATGATGCCAATGATGCAAACAATTAAAATAATGTTAAAAATCAAGTACATTGAAATTTAACTAAATGCCAATCATTTCCATAAATAATATGATTGTATATTAGTTGTTATTTCAATTGAATTGTATTTATATTTTGTCATGATCCCTTACAGCCCGTAACATATTTGTGAATAATAAAAAACCATATAAACATGCATTTAGCTGTTGCTCAGAGTGTCAATAGATGTGAAAACCAGATTGATGTTGATAATTTTAATTCAAACATTATGAAATTTCAAATTTTAATACTAAAAGTTCAACGGTTTAACTTCTATCGGCAGTCTCTATAACTGCCATCCCCCCCTTCTGTTTAACTAATGTTAGCAGTATGGGAAATAATAAATTATATCATCTGCTTTTCCTTATTATTTATTAATAAATCACACCCAAAATAGGAATAAAATGTATTTTTAAAGAGGTTTTAACTTTTTTAGGATCAATTAATTTGTAAAATAACTTTGAAATTATTTATTTTTCCCTTTAACGGTCTATAATTAGTTATTTCTTAGAATAACTAGATAAAGTGTGAATTTTTCACCTATTATGTACTTTTACTGACTTGTCTGGTTATTTCATGAAATACCTAGTTATTCTATGAAATAGCTGAATTATACACTTTAACGGTAACATAAATATTATTTCTGAGAAATTTTATTGCTACCTGTATTGTACTTATTTTTCATATAAATTTAAGCTGACATTTCATTGCAGAGTTTAATATTTAACGCAGAATATAGAACATTTTGGTTCATGCAATGAATATTTTTATCAAAAACTGTAATTAAAACAGTATTATTTCAAAGCTTGTATGGCTGCTTTAGCCAAAAAGTCATGGTTGCGAACTCATGATCTGCATTTTTTTTTATCGAATTTTAAGTTCGAATCATGGTACCACTAAAGTTCTACTTCATACAAAGAGAGGATATACGAGGGATGATCAGAAAAAAAAGTTTATAAGCCGCAACATATGAAAACTCCATCTTGTAGAGAAATTTTGTTTCCCCAGAGTGGAGACAAATGGCGCTACTTGTCATGCAGCTGGTTTGTGGGTAGGTAGTAAAAGTTCCCAGACGGTTTAGAACGATTGAAACCTCAAGAGCTTGGGAAATTGGTCTCGTTTGCAAGTGCGAGCCGTGATTCGATTTTTATGGGTAAAGAATGTGTCCCCGCATCTGACATTCACCGTGAAATCGTTGAAGTTTATGGTGAAGAAGAAATGAGCAGACAACATGTAGCGAAATGGTGTCACACTTTTCAATCAGGCAAACAGGATGTCGAAAATCACAATATGGCAGGGAGCGGTCGGCCAAGTTCTTCAATGGCAGAAATCAACACGGCACGAATTAAAGAAATGATTCAAAATGTTTGACGGGTAACTCTGACTGAAATCTCGTCAGAGCTGGGACTGAGCTAGGATAGCGTGCAGCATATCGTTTCTGATGTGCTGCGATATTCCAAGACAGTGCTGTGAAAACATCGGCCGAGACCTGAATCAATGAACAGGGACCTGATTTCTACCAAGACGAGTCAAATAAGTTCATTCTGCTTTCTAATAAATGCCTAAATAGACTTGGCGATTATGTCAAAATGTGATAGCACGTATGTCTCTTAATTCCCTTTTGCATTGTCTGTCTATTGTTATAAGTATTTCTTTATTCGACTTGTAACATTTTTTTTCTGATCAACCCTCGTACATTAAATCTGTCGAGGCTCAAAGTCCTTAAATTGGTAGACCGGGAATGTTTGGAAAGAGAGTGAGGTTCCAGCTTAAAAATCGTTTTTACCACTTGACGATGGCTCAGTATTACGTAGTTTGTTGCCAATAATGCACTCTAACTCAGCAATGCTGATAAAACAGTAAATCAATTCAATAATTACAATTGCGAAGAAAACATGTTTATATAAGAAAGAAATATCTCACTCTCTACTATTAGAATTAAAATTTAAAATAATTTTCCCGTTTTTGTTACAGAAAGTTATTATGTATTTAAATTTTCCTGGTGTATAAAAGTTACAAATCTCGTGAAGCATCCACAATTACAATACCATGTAACAAAACAGTATAAAATCCTTGGAAAAAATACGCAAATTAGCAAGCAAAAAGAAAACAAGTACTTGTATTCATTATCCCGAATTCACAATGCAGCACTACGGATGTTCTTATATCTCAGAAGCGTGAGAACTAATTAGATTTCATCAACACTCACACCACGTAGAATAATAATTAAAATGTAAGCCTCAGAAAAAAGCCTCTTTGAGATTAGATGTTCCATTTCAAAGAACTCCCAGAAGACGTTAACCCTAATTTCGAAGGAAAGAGAATATGTATTGTTTCCATATACGTTCTTTTTATATTACACAGAATGATGGAGAGTGTAAAAATCGTCTGCTTAAAAATCAAAATAAGAATATTTTTCGTAATTTTTTTTTTTGGCTGTTTCATTCTTTTTTTCGAAGTTATTTAATGAATGACAATTTACCATAAAGAAATGCTTTCAATTAAAAGTAAATATTTTTCGTTTTTATCCTGAAAATATTATTTACTTTGTTTTATTGAAGTAACTCATCATCTTCATTTTAATTGAATACTTGGTATCACCCTTTCAACGTTTTATTTAACGTTAGGAATAATAGCTGCTTTCTAATCAAGAGAATAGCCAAAAAATTAGAAGAATGAATAAGCCTAGATTTATATTTTGCTGCGTAATTATTAGAATAATTATATCTACCAATAAATTAATTACATGTTTAATTATAAACCTGGTTTATTTTTATTCACATGATAGCATTGAATGCACATTTAATTACATAAACATGAAGGAATTAATTATAGTAATTTTATTTCCAAAGCTTTACTTAAACCACGGTATATAATTACATCTAGTAATATAATTATCGCGTTTAATTAAGCTGCATAACATTTATGAGAAATTGTTCATTATGGAATTCCGGTGCAGGTATCAATTCAAAGAGTTTATAAGGAATATCGAATGATTTTATGCTCATAAAAGGGGGACCGTGTTGGTTATTTTTAACGTCTCAATTCTTTATGCAGCTAAGATAGCCAAGTGGTCCTGGTCACAGTTGATGGAAGAAACACTCTTAATTCAAGTAAACTATTAATGTTTTTTAAATTAATTATTTTATTATTATTTATTTCCAGTGAAAATCTTTAAAACATGTTTTTGTTTTTGATATGCATAAATATACATTGCATTTTTCACAACATGTTTTCGAACTGCTTTCGCAATTTTCAAATCTTTACTTGTGAGGCCTTGGAATGTGATCAACACATCGAAAATGGCTATACGTGTCAAGCCTTTTTATCCTGAAATGGCCGGGATAAAAGGCATGACTTGTATAGCAGGTGGATCATAATAACACTTCGGTCTTTCTGCGAGTGGAATCACAACACTTAAAATTCATCTTCAGTTAAAATACTTTTGTTTGTAGGTGGAGCAGCTGCTACTTCAACTATCTCTAACTTAATTTTTAAGTGATCCATTTTGATTTTTGCAGGAATTTTATTTTTGGTACTGCATTTTGTTTGCACAGAAACTAAGAATTTGCAACAGCTAAAACAATTAAATGAATGGGTTCAAGATACTTTGATGGTAAAGAATGATACAAAATTGTATTTCCATTGCAAATATTTCCATGTTTTTCTTCATCGCTCTCATCTGAACTTGATTTCTCTTTTCAGCATACGTGATTCATATGTTTTGTTCGTATCATTGTCATAATCCGAGCGATCACTGAAACCTGATCTAAGTTCAATCTGAGAAATTCATCAATTGCAAAATTTCTTCTTGTGGGAAAACTATTCTCCTCTTAGCCACCTGAAAAATTTTGGAAAAAAGTTAGCACAGTATTCCATGCCAATAATAAAATATATCAAAAATGTTATTATTTAAAATATACATATATATATATTTAAACCACACCTTATACTAACTCCCACTAGTAAACCTAGATTTTTGGGGAGGGAAAGGGAGGAAGAGAAATAGGTGCGGATATCTGTGCAAAGAATGAAAATGGCATATCCCTCAACAAATGTATGAAAGAGAAAGTTAATTGCAAAAAGAGCGAAAGAAAAAAAGGGACTTTGCCATGGCAACCCCCAAGGAAATGTATTAACTATAGAACAATATATTTCATTTTTATTTAGGCTTCTATCAACATTATTGAAACCGAAAAGAAAACTCACATGGCAATGACTTACTTTTATAGCTGCAGTAACTCAAGTAACGCCCAACCCGCACGATGGTGCGGGTAACGAAATCCTGAGTCCTACAAGCAACATTAATAGAGTATAATTAATTTTTTTCCCATTTTACAGTTATTAAAACACTAATACAAAAATTTATATCCAAGCAGTTAGAAATATATTGATAATTATCTTTTTACGACAGATAAAAAGAAGACGTGTTTTCGTTGTATTTGAAAACAAAGCTAGATTTGCCAGCTGAAAGTAAAACATGGACTACAGCCACCGTCTGTCTTTAAAAATTGCTACTTTACACTTTCTGCAAACATGCTCAATCGTTGGATTCGGGACTTTCTTACATACGACTCTTTCAGAAGCAAAAACGTATAAGAATATCTAACCCGCACGATCGTGCAGGTTGGGTCTTAAAGGGTTACATATGAGGGAAAAAATCTTTCCTCATATGTAAAATACATTTTGTGTTCACAAAGATGTAGTTTAACAACTGAATATTCAAAATCGCGTCAAATTCAAAAACACATACAGTAGAACGTCGTTTATCCGAATCAATTGGGACAGGACACCGTTCGGATACGCGATTGTTCGGATAACCGAAAACCGAATGCGATCCATGCAGTATATGAAACCAGACACTGTACGATATTGAAAATCATCACATGCGGGAAATGTGTTTGAAGAAAAAGCAAAATCTGTGCAAAATGTCGCAATTTTACGTTTATTGTGGAAAATAATTACTTATTTTTTGCTGTACCATTGTACACCTTCGTTTTTTCGCTGCAAGGTCTCTGATTCTCTTTAGCAGCAGTAGTTGAGTAGAACAACAGTCTGATTGTTGTTCGTACCACTCCATAGCTTTCTCTAACGCAGGAAACACGTCAGCGGTTGATGGACCCTTGCTACTTTCGTTTTTGTTGTTGTCCTCGTGTTTATCCGTTTCATCGTCGACAGGGTTGGATTCTACTTGGACGGAAGTCACAATCTAGTCGTCATTTAGCATTTGAAATCCAGTCTTCTACATCGCATGCCATCCTGGTTTCTTCATCAACAAAACTCAACAAAAAAGCACGTATATACTCCCTCACTTGGAAACAAACTTACCTATTATTCCGTGCGGATGTTTACCAAATCACTCAGCTGAAATTCCCCAAATATCCCTTACCTTGGGTTTTCCTGTCACTTTTGGCCTCACAGGAAACAAATGTTAAGCATTGTACTGTTCGAAAACGGATCCGGACTTTGGTTCGGATATTTGACGCTCCGGATAATAAACGTTCGGATAAACGACGCTCTACTGTGTCTCATATTGTCTATTTCTGATTATAATTAGTATGTTTAAGATACATAATACATAACATATGTACAATTTAAATTTTTTATTTATGTTGAAGGAATAGTTATTTTATTTATTTTTATGTCAATAAATATCTTTAAATGATTCAAAATTAGTATACAATGAATCCCTAAATGTTAATTCGTGACATCCATTCCCTAATTCTGCATGCATTACAGCGGGGATCGAATTGTTTCAAATATTTCCTTCTTTACTGCATCCTAAATCATATCGGTAGATTAGCTTGACACACACTGCTACAAGGTTGCCGATCCCTGGTCTAGATTCAAACAGCACATTCCACGGAAATTTGCTACAGATTAGAAAGTCTCACTTAATTTCCTTTACAAGCCTCTTAGTCATAATACTGTTTTGTCTATCTTTCTTCACGTCTAAAAGTTCTAATGTATCAATTCAATACAAGGCTTCAATATAAATAGTGATTCTCAGCTTATAAATATTTTTTCTTTTGATCCGGATCGAAAAATTTGCATCTTCACATTTCAGTTGAAACAAAAATGACAAGACTATTAGAGAACCACAGTATCCGTAGCTTGATTGACAGGGTAACTGATTTGTAATTGATGGATAGCAGGTTCAGATTTTGAAATTCCTAATACAGATCGTCATGCAGAGGGAATGAGGCGCCTCAAATCTGTCAGATCAGGACTCAAAATTCTCAGATTGAGTGGCGTAAATTGTGATGCCAGCTTAAGTGCAATCCTCGTCATTTGACTCTGGTTTTGCATTACCACTTGTATTATTTTAGTTGAGCAATTTTCGAAACGAACAGAAAGAGGCAGTCAGAAACATTTAATAAGCCAAGATTATTAATTGACAATGAGTCATTCTTGAATGACCTGTGTTTTATAAAAAATACTTCAAATTAATTCTCAGAAACGACAGTTTTAACACTTTTTTTGCTAGTATACTACTGTAATGATACGTAAATATGTGTCTTACCGTTCGGAGAAAAGTAAAAAAAAAATGAATATAATTCGAATTTTTCAAATTATTGTTTTTACCTTGAAAAGCTAAAAATCATTATGTTAAAGAAATACAAATGTAATGAGCGCGCAGTTAATTACAGCATTTTTATAAATATTTCTCCCGTTATAAATAAATCCAGTAATGCAGCTTGTTTTTTTCTAACTTTTCGTAATATTACGCATCAGTGTATGAAATAGCCCTAAGGTCTGTCTGTCTATACCTCCAATGGATTTTTTTCTCTCTTTATGCTATGAAAACAAAAGTTACGGGTTTCAACAGTAAAAAAGCAGTTAATAGTGACATTTATAATCATTAATATATATTATTGTTCTAAATTTCTTCATTTTTAAATTTAAATCAGATGATCATAGCTTGTTTCAATATTCCCAAAAAATCAGGATAACTTATATTAATTCTTGTTGTTTTCTCTAAAAAAAAGTATTCCTTAAGAAAATTATATATAACTTCTCATAATAATTAAAATTCTTCAAGCAGTGTTTCAAAATAAAATAAAATCTCACATTATACGTTTACTTTAAATCAAATGAAATTTAGTTTCCTATTGGCTTTATTATTGTTAACAAATACGTATTTTTCAAAAGAAAGTTTCAACAAAAACGAAAGATGGCAACAGCGAAGTGCGTGAGCATAATTCGCTGAAATCCGGTGATTGCAGTTATGATGTGACTATGACGTCACATGAATAAAACCCAGCGGAAGAATATTTTTCAAGGGAATAATAAAAAGTCTCTGTTGCTCTATGTCCCACAGAACCAGAAAATTGGTAGCCAAAACAATAACCCCCTCAATGGCGAATAAATTCTGACATAGACTGAAAAACATGACTAAACAAATTCGAAAAATAAAAACGAAAACGAATATTTTTAACAATGTAACTCCCGTCCTCTTTTCATAAAAATAAAACGTCAATAACGATCCTAATAAAAACAGGCGAAGAGTACAGCAGTGGATTGACAGAAGAGCCAGTAGCGTTTTCAGATAAGAAACAGATAAGCCATCCGCACGGGCAGAAGGAGATTGATGGAGAGCAGAAGTATTATACGAGATTAATGGTTTACCAAGATCTTGTGTGTCTGGAGCCTGAAAATCAATACTTCATCTGAATAGAAGTTACATTCCTAGACTTTTGATTCCGAAAGAATGTCATTAAGTATAACTCGGGAAAATACTTCAAATGTTTAAAGAATTCGATCTCCCGAATTCGAGGGTTAAGAAGTCGTGATTTGAATTGTAAGAACTCGAGAAATCGAGCTTTATTTGGGAGATAAATAAAATTAGATGGTTTCTTGGTTTTAAGGCTGCGATGCGTAATGATGTATTGATTTCAAGTAATAATATTGTAAGGATAATAATGCCCTGGTTTGAAATCTTTTTATCTATGCAAATGAAAAGTTTTTATTAATTTCTTTTGGTATAATTTATTTTAATTTAAAAGTATGCTTTTTGGATGAATTTATTTTTGGAGAGAAGTTTTTGTCTTAAAGAAAATACTCAAATTAATTTTTTCAAAAAGATAAAATCCAAATTTTTGATCTGAAATGATCCATAATATCAAAGTCCTCATTTAAAACATTCTTATAAATAAAAAGTTACACATTTAATAAAGCATTTTAATATTTCAAGCGGTAAGAAATTTTAAATATTTTACTACGACTCCATTGCAAAATTATAGTAAATTTCTTAAGAAATGCTTGTACATATATGCATAAAATAATGAGTATAAATTCGATCATAATTATTAAGGTGTTAAAAAACAGAAAATAGGTGAAATCTAAGCATTTGTATTATTGATGGACGCGCGCGCAATATTAAGCAATTATTTCAATTATTGGCTAAAGAAAACTTTATGCAAAAAAAAATGTTTTTCTGTGTTTTGACAAAGTATCCGACTACGAGTGAAACTTGTTTTTCATTAAAAAAATAAGATATGATTATTTTTTTGTGATTTTCAGATTTATTTAGTAAATTGCAAGAGAAAAAGCTAAGATTGTATAGAAAATCACTACTTCCGTTCGCTTTTTCCCTGTTACACAAAACTAAACAAATTTCCCATTCACTCTTGCGCCTAATGAAGTTTCACTTCAAAAGATTAAATATCAAAATGGGGGATAAAACTAGTGGAATTTATATAAAAAGTTTTTAAACGCGGCCCATCTGAACAAACATTTTATGAACAAATGCTCAATTTTTCAACATTTAAGTGTTACACACACAAATATTATTATTACCATTCCTTTTTAAATAACCTAAAAAAATCTAAGGTATGTTTAAATTTAGTATTAGTAGAACATTTTATCTCATTCGTTATATGGAAAATTGCTTTAAAAAGCACTTGTATCTATGTAAGTATTTGTAAAAATTCTCTAATAAGACAACGTAATTCTTTATAAAATAGGTCAAAGCAATTCAAATATTACACAAACATACACAAAGCAATTTTAGTTAATTACCTTCATAACTTTTTCAGAATCTCTATTCCCTTTGCAAATTTTTTGAACACAAATTATTTTTGCGTAAAATACTTTTTTAGCGTCAGTAACTGCATTCTGGAAATGGCATCCACTCTTACTAAAACAATTTAACATTTGTACTTCTAAATGGAAAAAAAAACTTGATATTCTTTTAAACCTAATAAATTGGCCAACAAATTAAACAAATAAAAACCACTTTTGTCATTTTTTTTCGAAATTCGCGATATTAAGGTAGTTGGATACTGTCCATTAATTTTAAACCATCATAGCTGTTTTCTAAATTAGATATGAGGCTCTTATTTTAGTCTCTGAATTCTTTTCCTTAATTCTATGGTATTTAAAATGTTTAAAAAATTTTTAAATTTACATAAATATTTCTTAAGCCACACATATCTTTATTCTGTGATTTTTTAATGCCATTTTCTATTTTCAATTCCTGAAAAAACAGCATATAGTTGTAAATAACATCTCGTTTCGATGTTATTATTCAAATTAATTTGCTTCATTTTCATATTATTTGAAATTTATAAAACCTCATTACTTGGAAGAAAAGAGAAAGCACAATTAGTTTCATTATTATTTAGAAAAGATTGTGTTGTACATGTTGAATAAAATTTACATTAAATTCCCATTTTATATAAATTTATCTCAAGTAACAGCACACATATTTACTGAAAGGTGTTCAAAGATTTATTCTTTAATTGAATATTCTGCCACAAACAGAGAAAAACATTCTAAAAATTTATTTATTAAGGAATTGATAATTACTTTAAGTTTCACTTTTTTTTTATTTAGGATTATGTATTATTTATTAAACATCGACAATGAAACAACGAAAAAATTTGAAAATGTAATTAACATTTATCTTAATAGCATTGAGTGTATTTGTTACAGAAATTCAAGTGCTTCATAAACTGAGTTATTTATTTAAAATATTATTTTATTGATTAATGACAGCTATTACTCTATAAAAGATCAAATAAAGGTTATGTTGTCAATCTTCACCCATGTTTATTTTTAAAATGAGATCCAGAGAGCGCCGATGACATTAAAATTAAGCGATAAGACAGATAAGGCCCTTTCGCCGATGACAGAAAAAAACTTGAAATGATAAGCAATCAATGTATGCTTTATTAGAAATCCTTCAAATATTGAACGATAGAAAACTGTATCTCATAGGACGCGTTTGAAACAAGTAAAATCTGAAGAAAGCTTTAACCAAACTTCTCCAGTTCTGTGGTTATACAATTTGATAGTTTTTTTTTATTAAAACTGCGATTTTTTTTTCGTCACTCAAATTTGAACTTTAAGTAAGTATCTTACAATTTAATACAATTTTTGTATTTATTACTTTAAAAATATGTTAAAAGAGTTGCATAAATGAATCGATACAGAGTAAGTGAAAAATCTGTTGTTCTAAGGATTTATAAAAATTTAATTTAAATAAGTTAACTTCTCATTCTTGTGGTAATATTGCAATGAATTTTTGTTAAAAAAATCGTTTGTAGTTATATTTAACAGATTAAAAGAATATTTTATTGAGCGTTATACGTTAAACATTCCATTGAATTTTTTTAAATAAAAATCGTTTGTGATAATATTTACAGATTAAAAGAATATTTTAAAAATGCTTATTTCTTGAATGCCTCAAAATATGTTGATGTAAGTAAAATGGTTTTATTAAAAATGTTCATGTTAAAAATGTTATTAATTGCTGTATAGTGAATGTCAATTAAAAATATTCAATGATTACAAGTTATGAAATAAATATTATTAGTATCTAAGCTTTTTGGAATGAGTTAATTATTTTCATAACTGAGGTAAGAACGCGGAATTCTTTTTTAAAACAAACTCCAAAAAAATTTTAATATTATATGTGTGCTTTTATTAAATCATCGTAAATGATTAGAAGTTAAAACATCGATTTATTTTATGCATTCTAAAGCGCTCTTTTAGCATATATCAGTAAGTATATTTTGATATTTATTGTAACCGATATTTTGTTCATTTTATAAAGTTGGATTATAAATGTGTTCATATATTTCACGACAATTTAGACAGTGACGCAGAAGTTGGCGAACTTGGCGTATTTTAATAATATTTATGAATAAGTAAATTTTGAAAAAAGAATTTGATAGATCTTTTGTATATTTTTAGTGGTAAATAATGATTTTGTCTGTACGTTTGAGATGATGATTTAAATAGTCTTGTTTAAAGTAACAAATTTTCTTGATAAATTTATATATCTTAAAAATCTTATTATCTTTTTTGATAAATTTTTGTATGAATCAAAGTTTTTTTTTCGTTAAACATATCTTTTCAAATTTATCAAGTTTAGTTATTTTATTAAAGATTTCCTTTTATATTAATGAATTTATCTGCTCTCGATTGTGAGTATACGATACACAAAAACAGCTGAACTCGTAAACAAATATTTTTAATTAAAAATACTATAACAGGTTATGCAGTGTGTGCACGTGTGTCTTAAAGGCGCCAGCATTTATCAAAAAATCGTCGTTCCAATTCCAATCTTATGAAAATTATTCGAATCTAAGCTGCTATCGATTTTAAGCCGCATCCTAAATTTTCAACACGTTTTTTGCGAAAAACAAAAAATTGTGTAAAATAGTTTATCGATATCCTATATTTGCGAAACTGTAAAAATTTTTTAATGAGAACTAATAAGAAGTGAATAATTTGTTTTACCAGTATTAAAACTCTTTAAATACTTACGTGATCCTGTAATTTCTCTAACCGTCAGTATCATAGTCAATTTACTCATTCAACGAATTTTTCCACTTTCGATTCTAAGCCGCACTCGATTTTCCGTAGCAATAAATATTGAAAAAAATGTGCGGCTTAGATTTTAATAAATTCTGTTATTATATTTTTTTGTATAAATTTTCTTTGCAAATTAAATTTTACTTGGAAGATTCAAGATTTGAGAACTTGCAAAATAAAGTTTATTGCAAATAAAAATAAGCATTATTATTTAAAAAATATTTTACTATTACTAGAGCAATTTTACATTATCGTCATACAATTTACTTTGTGGGTTATTGCAAAAACACACGTCGTATTAAAAATTCGAAATTAAGTCCTTACGATATTATTGAAAAAAGGAAGACGAGTGAATCATTACATTTTTTAGAATCATTATTAAAACAGCCATCATATTGTTTTGAGAATAATTCTCTATTCGGTCTTAGAAAAGAAAAGGTTCGTTCCTTTCTTGGAACAAGGTTACTAACATTAGGTTCATCATTATCGCTGATTTGCTTTGTTACTTAGACTGTAACAAGGCCAATCACAATAAAATGGATAGAATAGAATAAGTAACGAGAAAACTAATTTAATGAGAGCCTTTTACTGCTGTACAAAATGGGAAGGAAAAAAAGTTCTTCATTTTGTTGAAAAAGATGTTTTTGAGAAATTTGTCGAATAACGTTGGTTTTGAATGCGATTTTGTTCGTTATTGTTATTACTTGTTCATGCTGTAGTTATTTCTAAATGTTAATAAAGATTTTCTTGTTGTATTCTTAAAAGAAGTAGAAATTTGTTCGTACGGAAAAGAAAATTCCTTAAAATTAGTTAATGGCTCAAAATTATTTCGTTTTAAATACATAAATATCAGGGGGAATTCATGACTGCGTTATTAGGAAAAGAGTTCCACTAAGCAGCTTGTGACTAGTTGGAATAATCAGCATTAGATAGGCGGAAGGTATAAAGCTTTTCTTGTGAAAAATAAGAACGTTTAAATTTACGACAAAACATAGTGTTTTTCAAAAACTTTCTATGAAATAAAAAGAATACCTAAAATAAGATAAAAAATAAGATCGAAATTTTTTGGGGGCGCGTTATACGCCGGGTATAAAAATGAGAGCTTTTAAAAAAAAGGCTACAAAAAATCAAAATAATGCTTATTTAAAAGAAATGACATTCTTTATGAACTTAAAGCTATTGTTGTTCTGGAAGTATACTGTTTTTTCTAACGCTTGGGATAATACCTCGAATAAATGACTTAAAAACGTAAGAGCATTTTGTACGAAAATTTCAGATTTCTTTGTAAAAAAGGGGGTGCGCGTTATACAGTGAATATACCAAAAAAAAAATTAATTGCAGCTTGAAAGTATAGGTGCGCGATTATACGGGTTATGTGCGTTATATGCCGGACTTTATGGTATAATTAAATTAGCAAAACAAAACATAAAATCACAACAATATTAAAATCGCTTAGCCTAAGAAGGAAGTCAAACTAAAGGATACCCCCCCCCCCCAAATTAAGCGACTAAGAATTTTACTATATTTCTTCTCTCTTCAAATCTATATGAATCTATACTTTTATATACTTTCTAGGAAATGTTATTCATTAAATATTAATATCATCTTCACTTTTACTGTCTTATTGCGAATTCCACACTTTTTATCAGACAGTGATAATCTCACTTTGAAAGATATTTAATAGTATTTTTTCCTGGGAATCGCTTGCGTCTTTGAGGAAGAAGTCCTACCTCCTCGCTCACCCCCATAAAAAGTACATGTTGATTTTAGGGCTCATTTTGGAGTAAAACAAATAATATATAAAGAAAATTTTTAAGTCAATTCCTACTTAGATCAAAAAAAAATATTGTTTTAGTTACTTTTTACTAAATTGTTACAATTAATATATATATATATATATATATATACATCTAACAGAATCACATTATAAGAGGTAATTAATTTTTATTAAATATCATTAAAGTATCGGATTGTCATCCAAAACAATCGTGTATATAAAGTTCCAGTTCAATGGTTCAGCTTTGAAACGTGAGGGAAAAAAATCTTTTAAAGATTTGACCTAAGTCACTAAAATTGAAGCCAACGTGGCTGTATCTGTAATTCTTAAATAATTCATTTCAGTCAATAAGTTTTAATTAATTATAATTAAATTATCGTATTGTTACCCAAAACAATAGCGTATAGAAAACTTCAGCTCAAATGAGCGCTTTAAAATGTGAGAAAAAAACTTTTTCAAGTTTTGACACAAGTCGCCAAATATGATGCCAATTTTGCTGTATTTGTAAATCTTTGAGTAATTAGTTTTAATCAATTAATTTTTATTAATTATAATTAAATTACTGTATTGTCATCCAAAATAAGCGTGTATATAAATGCATTTTAAAATGCATTTTATTAACGATTGAAAATTTGAACAAGATAAATATAGAGAGAATGTGTGAGCTAATAGTAGGAATTGAAAAAGAAGCGTCTTATGGCTCAGGAAATACTTAGGTTGCGTCATTTCACGAATTAAAATAGCTGTTATCCAATATTTTCTTGAAAAGAAGTTTACCACAATTGAAACTCAACAGTTGAAATACCCTTTATATCATGTAACCATGGAAGTATCTTTTTTCTATTACTACATATAAAAAAGAACTTATTTTAAAATTTAATTTAATCTGTGCTTTTCTTCTTAATCCTTACTGATGTGATGCATTACGACTAAAATTAGCATCTTCAGGTTTCTTTGAGGGTGAAATTGATAATAATATGCATACTATGTTGGTAAAGTAAGTATTGGAATGTATTATAAATTTCAGTCCTTGGTCAATGTAAACATATTGTAAGAAAACAAAAAATTAAATGTAATATACCTGAGAATGAGAATTTGAAGTTTTGATATGCCCTAAATTTACTAGTATATATTTTAAAATTCTCATATATTCTAAATATTTCATATAATTTCTCATTTAAATAAAAAATAAAACAATGCCAAACAAATATGATTTCACTTAATATATTTTTGAACAAATTTTGTACTCTAAATTATGTGTTTTGAGTATATGCATTAATTAAAAAACTTATGATTCAACTCAAAAGTATTTTCCAAAGTTTCTGCACAAATTTAAGTCACCTCAAGCATTCATATATGTCCAAACAGCCTTTTATTTCGACTCATTTGAGAACAAGCAATTTAGAAAGCAGACGGAGAGGTATTTTCTAATTTCAAAGGTTTCCCGTCGAGACACGCAATTTCTTCCCTTTGGATCCGTTACAATTGTAATGCAAGTTTTGTAGACATGTATTACACGGTTTTTCATACATCTTTTCGGACAATTATGTAATGGAATTTCTCAAACTATTTCAAAGAGTTTGCTTAACGTATGTGGTTCTTATGTGTAATTTTATGAATTTATGCAAACCATTTATTGAAGTACAGTAGAGTCTCGAAAACTCGGCCTATTGTGGACCAAAAGGTGGACGAGTTTGTGAAAATGCCGGGTTATCGAGAATGGAATTTTAAAAAAAAGGCACGAGAGTGTTTCCTCAGAAAATATTGTATGTATTATTTGCTTGAGAATGTATGCAACATAGGAAAAGTACTTACTTTATGATGGCAGTCAGCCTGAATTAATGAATACATAGTATACAGCAGGGGTCGGCAACCTTTTAACTGTGGCTTTGCCAAACTAATCTACCAATAGGATTCAGCGTGCCACACAGTAGCATAATTTGGAAACAATTCGATTCCTGCGGTAACACAAGCAAATTTAGAAAATAGAGGTCAAAAATATAGATTTGCAGATTTATTATGTAGTAATTTTGCATTATTTAAAGATATTTCTTAACGTAAAAATAAACTGCATGAAATATAACTATTTTTTCAACAAAATATTTTTGAATAAATATTTTTTTAAATATTTACTATTTTTTACTTTAATAAATATTTTTAAAATATTTATTAAAATAAGAAATAGACAATATAAAATATTAGTATTTCCCCTTCATTAGAATTAAATAGAAAGATAAATAAAAGTTTTAATGCGAACCTAGTGCTCTTGCACCGCCTATTTTCATATTGCAAAATCAGGGCTATAATGTGTCACTTAAAATGTGACATGATTCTGAGCATTCAGTTGTAAACAATTTGTGGACTTAAAAATTTTTTTCATGGGTGGAAAGATTTTTTACTTAAGAAGAACGAAAAGCAGAGTACATACAATTTTTTCTCCCTTCAAACAATTAAATCTCTACAGCAATGACATTCAGTAATTTACAAACAAAAAAAATCTTTGAGTTATCTTTCAGATCTCTTTTTCGTAATTCCGTAAATGCCCATAATTCTGAAGATGTTTGTCAAATAAGATCCATTACAAATTAATCAACTTTCACCCACTCAAAAATTGGCAAAGAGTAGTGTAGAGTGCTACTGAGAACTGTACCGTGTGCCTCAGGTGGCAACAGGGGCGTAACGTATACCCCCGCAATTCCCGCATTGTGGAGGGGGCAGTTGTTCTAGAGGGGCCAAGGCCTGACTGATAGCATGTACATATTTGAGCTAGGGGCACAAAACCGGATTTTGCCGGGGGGTCCTTGTATTCTTAGTTACACCACTGTGTGTCACGCCTGCCATAGGTTGCCGACCCTGGTATACAGTATAATTTACATGTTCTGACATCTCACAAAATACTTTATGAAGGCATTAAGCTGTCTATAATCAATATTAAGTAGCCGACTTTAAAAAAACGGTCATATATTTAAAAGAAATGCATAATAACCTTTTGTTTTCCATATTGCAATTAGCGTTTTGCTGCTTCACCACGAAGGCGACGAAGGAACAGTAAGTTTATGACCGACGTACCTTGTTGTTCAAAATACTAAAGGGTGGTTATAACATACCATAGTCCCTCACTATATGATATTTTAGGAGTTTATACGGGGTCCTCAACGGAAAGAAACTTACAACATTTTCCGGCATTTTTTTCGTTAACTGTGACAGCAACAGTAATTTCTGATGATTTTTCAACTGCAAGGATGTGGCCCAGTTATTTGAACTGCCGGGTTATCGAGTGAAGAGTTTTAGGGACTCTACTGTATCAAGTAAATGTTTGATAAAGACTTCTTTCTCTGTGACGGGGGTTTACCGGCTATGTAGAAAGGGCCAATGCTCGTTAAATCTGTCGAGGATCAATGTCCTCCCACGGTGTGGTGTGGTAGTTAGGAACAGGGATACCAGTCCAGGTGTCATCCTCGTTGCTTGATCGAGGTTCTTGACAACGAGGACCGTCACCAATTACCATCATGCTGCGACGGATCTATCCACATCCTTCCCTTAATCCTCTTGGGAAATCTTTAGTCTATCAATTCGAATTTAATCACAACGAATGGTCACGGTTCCCTCTGAAGAAGGAACCGTGATATGCAGATTAGGTCATATATATATATATATATATATATATATATATATAGTCTAGGTTTTCAAGCTAGAGATATTGAGATACAGAGAATCTCTGACTAGAAGGAGAGATTGCTACTGATCAGGTATTATATTTTATAGCGCTTTTCAGAGATTAGATAGTTGAAGGTATTAAAGTGACGATTGGTCACTATAGTTAAATTAGATATTTAAAACAGTGGATTGATCTTTTGATAAAGGAGGATCGATATTTAAGAAGTTTTCTCGTAATTCGCGAACCTCGCTATTGACTCTCCTATTGCTCATATTAGGAACATCTCTTCTAGTTTGAATTTATAGATTTCTGTCTGTTGATAATTTGTGTGTTTAGTAAATAGATTGGATAAATAACAGGGCTAGTCATCTTTCACGTCTTCCCACACCTCTAGGCTGGATTCAGAGTAGATCTCAACCCTTATACTGCTGCTTTACATTGCGACCTTTTTTAAACTCTCTTTGTATAAAAAGTCTCTCTTTTGATTTTGACGATGTTTTAGAAATAGAACCTAGGATTGTGTTAAATTTAATTTAAGTCTCACCCTGTAGCAACACAAGGGCTATTGGCGACGGACCTCGTCATTTTGATTCAAGGTCAAGGAGCGAGAACCAGTGGTGTAATGTACACCCCCGCATCGCGGGAGCCCTGAATTCTAGGGGACCCAATACCAAACTGATGCTTAGTGCGTTCCCTTTTTCAGATCCTGCTTGGAGCTCCAAACTTGATTTTACAGGGGAGACCTAATATTCTCTGTTGCGCCACTGACGAGGACGATACCTGAGCTTGAGCTGATACCCCTTCTCCTAGCCACGCCAACGAGGGGGGGGGGACTTTGAGCCCCGATATATTTAACGTGTATCAACCCGTCTACATGGCGGATCTTCAGTGGCACCAGGTTTCGAGCTCGTGACTCGATGAACATGACCATTAATTCACGCGACCATGACTACTTGACTATCGTAGTCACAATAATACCGAGGGAAATGCTTAGAATTCTCGGGTAAAGGACAACTTACTGATATATTATTCAAAGAAAACTGGTATAAATTTGTGAAAAAATTCGGTAGAAAGTTAAAAAGTTCCAACACAAGGAATCGCCATTAATGGAATCGAAGTGAATTTAAAAATGTGCACCAATTTATTGCTTTATTTATTACATCAAAGACTGTATCTTCGCGTATAACACGGCACTAAAATCTTAACTATCACTTACGAAATATATATTAACTAAATTTGAATTTAACTAAAAAATATTTTGAAGCAGATTTATGCAAATAGAATTATTTCAAGCCATATATCATTTTTCTCGCAGAAATATCATTTTAAAAAAGCTGATAAGTAACACAGACAAATAAAAGTAAGAGAAAAAAGTCTCGCAATTTTTTAAAGTCGTTCTTTGAAATTCAAAATGAAAGATGACGTAACGTAATCGTTTGTCCAAATTTCATGGGTAAAAAAGTTGTTGAAAAATAAATAAAAATGGTGATAAAATACGAAAGATAAATTAGCTGTTAAGTCAGAAGAAACCAATTCAGTTCACATCTTGGAGTGAAAAATCTTTGAGTCAAAAAGGATTTGATAAATAATTTATCATCAATCAGTTTCATTTCAGTATAAAAATATAATAAAATCGAAACGTGTAAACAAACTAATATGTTATCATATAATATCGGCAACTTTTGAAAGGCTCAAGAAATAGTCGAAGATTTTACGCTTATTTATTATTCCTACTGCAAATCTATTTTCTTTTAATTAAAGTGTACGCGGTTGCCTTTGAAGTCAGCTGAAAAAGGCTTATCTTCTTTTTTTTTAAACTTTTATTCAGTGATAAACACAGCATGGGATATTTTCTGATGAATTCTGATAATAATAGTTTACACACATTTGTTAGATATTTTTGTTAAGGCTGTCTTTATACTTAATATTAAGAATTGAAACTCAGAATACAATATCAGAGATACACTTTTAAAGTTATGGTATCATATTCTAGTATCAAAAACGGACAAATATCCCAGTATTTTAAGGTATCCGACCACTTGCGACTTTTTTTAAAGAAAAATGGAGATATGGGGATTTTTTTGTGGTTTTTAGATTTGTTTGGTACATTTTAAGAAAAAAATATGCTAAAAGTAAGAAGAGAAAAAGAAATTGTATGCTAAAATGGGTAAAAATTTACAAAAAATAACATAAACGGGTCCCAATCTGTACCAAAAATATAGGAACAAATTTTCAATTTTGATGTGTTGCTATGTTATTCAAAAAATAATTGGAATTATAATTGAAATATAAATATTCGATAATATAAATTGAAATGACCTTCAGGATGAGAGATATTATAATTTTTACAAAAACTAGAGCACTTTATCTTAGTTATTATATGAAATTGCTTAAAATAAAAGCGATTATATTAACATAAGGGACTGTAAATTTTGTTATAAAACAGTGATTGATAAATCTGAAGGTTAAAACACTTCTACTATTATACGAAACGTACACAAAAAATTTCAGTTAATTATTTTCAAAACTTTTTGAGCAATCGCTGGCCCCGTTTGAGCATTTAACAAAAAACACATTTCGAGTAAAACGCGTTTTAAAAAGTAGAACATCTTTCTTAAAGTAATGACATTTGCTTTTATTACAAGGGGTGATCAAATGAAAAGGTACGAAACGACATAAAAATGAAACAGTTAAATATTTGGATATTCCGCCAAGGGAGAATATAGCGAGAAATCTCGGGATGCCATTGGAGACTCTGACTGGGATCGGATCATGCGCGGGTGCCCGCATGCGCAGGAGAGAGCAAAGGCTCTTATAAAAAGCGGCGTCCAAGTGATGCGAGCACAGAATTACTCGAGCACAGAAAAAGCATTAACTCCGATGTGTACTGTGAGACACTCCGACGCCTACGCAGGTCCATCAAGAACAAAAGACCGGGGCTGCTCACGGAGGGTGTGGTTCTGCTCCATGATAACGCGCGTCACACGTCTCCAGAGTCAGACAAATGGAACTGGACAAGTTTAAATGGGAGACGTTGGACCATCCGCCCTACAGTCCGGACATGTCACCCTGCGATTTCCATGTGTTGGGTCCACTGAAGAAACACCTGAAAGGAAAGCGCTTCAACTCGGACGACGTACTCAAGGACACTGTGAAGGACTGGGTCTCGTCACAGCCACAGGAATTCTGGGAACAAGGAATCCTGCGGCTTGTTCATCAGTGGGATCGTTGTGCTCAGGCCTATGGTGTATATTTTGAATAAAGTCTATATTTGTACCCACCGTGTCGTTTCGTACCTTTTCATTTGATCACCCCTTGTAGAACACTTGTAGTTTTTGTTCTAGTCAACGGAAAATGATAAACTTGGTATTTTTATAAAGCTAATAAGATGGCCTATAAATAAATCATGAAAAAATGTCCTTTTTTCGTAAAATTCACAATTTTAGGGTAGTTAGATACCTAAAGTTTGGAAAGTAGGGAGTGGCTGCCATTCGAATACGGATATCTAAGTGTTTATCGGTGTGAGTCTTTCCTGTACTTATTTTTTTTTATTAAAAATTAGCATTAATGCAATCTTCCAAAAGTATCCCTGTGAGCTACTAGTGGCTCGCGATCGATAGTTTACCGATCACTGCCGTAGAAAGAATATATACGAGCGTAAAATGTATTAAAACACAGTTTAATATATAGAATTGGGAATTCCTTTACAATAGGTGGGAGCTATTGTACTGTATATATGTGTGCACTAATTTCAAATTTATATAATATTTTATAGCACTTTCTTTCAATATCACGTATGTGAAGATAACTTTCAAACATTATAAAACGCTTCACGATTTTGATTCACAACTTTTCACTCAAAATGACAAATATGGATGAATTTAAATGTAGTAATTATAGATCTCATATGTTTATTGTTCTTACAAACCCAGTGGCGAAATGTCCGGCTAAACCACATCGCGGGAGGGCCCAGGACTCTAGAGGGCGCAAAGCCCAACTAACGCCAAATACGGCTTGGTGTTCAAAACTTGACTTCGCAGGGGAGCCCTAATATTCTTCGTTACGCCACGGTACAAGCTTTTTATGAATATTCCTAAATTTTCTTTCATCATATGAGCATCAATTTTTACCTGTGTAATTCATGAAGTGTTTATTGTGTTAAAAACTTACAATAATTCTCGTGTATCAATAACAAATATTTTGCATGCGTTTTTAACTAAAAAAATAGCATTGAAAAACATCTCACTTTATTGATTTTATTAACTTCTAAATGCTAGTGAAGGATGAATTTTGAAAAAAAATTTAATTTTTACAATATACCATATTATGATAAAACAAGATATCAATCATTGGCATGGCCAAGCAATTTTAGCGCGTTTTTCACATGTTGTAATTTACAATACCGAAAATAATGAACTTTTTACTAACAGAAAGTAGTGTGTACTGTACCACTCCTCTAAATGTACTACTATTGAGCTGAAAAGAAATAATGACACAAATCTGTATCAGCACTATAAAAAAGCAAAAAAAAAAAATTTTTTTTACAGAATGATAAAAACATTATAGTACATATAACTACATGTATGAGTACATATTTAAAATACGTGAATCTTTTATACTGCACAAAAATGCATGCATTTTGTCACACAGTTCTTACATTTCAATATTTTACTATAAATACTTACAATACATTTATTTCACATAATATACAATAAACAATATTTTACCTTTCTCTTCTCAGAACAAATAAATAAAAGAGAAAAAAACCGGAAGACGTTTTATGAAAAAACGAATCCTGTTTTTATGGTCTACTTTAGGTAGAAGAGTTCTTATTTTTGATACGGTTTTCCTTAGGGTGAAAGTTACGGCGTCATCACAGATATTTGTCTGTCCATTCCTTGTCATCTGAGTTGCCTAAAAAGCTTGTTCACTGCCACTGGAGATTTTTGATGTCCCTTTGATAGGCTGCATAAACCCAGATAGAGTATCATTCGCCAGTCAATCACGTTGTCACGCATATTACGATTCGCTTTGAAGCTATCCAGAAAGAAACCTAATTCAAAACTCTGTCAAATAAATTTGGAAAGAAGTGTATGGTTAATCTTCTTTTAGGAGAGTTTTGTCATTTCGAGGTTGGACTTTAAGATGCTATATTTACAAATGATAGTCAGGAATGATTGATGTATGTCGCTAAAAATTCTGTTTGAGTTGAATTAGGAAATCTACTTCAAGAAGATAACAAAGATATTTTAAAAGTTAACGCATAAACTGCCATGAATTTTGGAATATTACTCATACATCTCTCTTGCGTTATAATAAATGTAATAAAATGAAAAATTTTCAAAAATATCAATTATTTTGCTAACAAGTAACATAAAAAAAAATTTTAAGTAAATTCCCTTAGATCTGCAGAAAAAAATATTTATTTTAGTTATTTTTTACTTAGTAGTTACAATTAATATAAATATGTATATACATAAGACTGAATCATAACATTGAGTGGCAATTAATTTTTATAAATTATGATTAAAAATCGTATTGTCATCCAAAACAATCGTGTAACTAAAATTTCAGTTCAACTGAATGATTTGAAACGTGAGGGGGAAAAAATCTTTCAAAGTTTTGACCCAAGTCGCTAAAAATGAAGCCAATGTGGCTGTATCTGCAATTCTTTAAACAATTAATTTCAGTCAATTTATTATAATTAATTATAATTAAATTATAGTATTGTTGCCCAAAACAATAGTGTATAGAAAATTTCAGCTCAAATGAGCGCTTTAAAATGTGTCAAAACTTGAAAAGGTTTTTTTCTCACAAGTCGCCAAAAGTTATGCCAACGTGGCTGCATATGTAATTGTTTGAATAATTAGCTTTAATCAATTGATTTTTATTAATTATAATTAAATTACTCTATTGTTATAAAAAATCGTGTTTATAAAATCTCAGCTCAATTGAGTGCTTTAAAATGCATTTTATTAACGTTTGAAAATTTGAACAAGATAAATATATATATAAATATAGAGAGAGTGTGTACTAATAGTAGAAATTGAAGAAATCAGTTTAAAAATAATTATACTGTTACACAACTTTTGGGGCATATAGGGTGTTGCCAAGTGAGTGAGTGAGGGAATGAATATTAACGTCGCACTATTCAGTAACACGAGGGCTTTAGGCGACGGACCTCTTTATTTTGAACCATGGTCAAGTGACGAGAACCAGTGGCGTAACGGAGAATATTAGGGCCCCTCTGCAAAGTCAGGATTTGGCTCCAAGTCCAAATACGTATTTGGCATCAGTCAGGCTTTGGTCCCCTTAGAATCCTGCCCCCCCCCCACAATGCGGGTATGTAAGTTACGCTACTGACGAGAACGATATATGAGCTGGCACTCTCTTTCCTAATTTCCACACCAAAACAACAGTAAAGCGTTCGAGCATCGACAGATTAAACGTGTATCGCCCACCTACACGGCGGGTCTAGGGTGTTGCCAAATTTGACCGACAAATTCAAAGAGGTGATAGTAGGCTGCAATGGAACGGCAAACCCACATAGAACATGGGGTCGCAAATCACGTGTAATCGGAGTAATTATCAATAACAATTATGAAGTGTGTGGCGTTATAACAAAATGTAAGAAACACATTCATTAGACGTAAAACATGTTTGCAATACAAACAATACATCACAGCTCGACGTCAGAAATGCAACGGAAAGTGATTGTCACAGGAATTGTTCGAAATTGCGGCCACGTGTAGGTCATAGCATAACCAACACCTACGATCGAAGGATTGTCGAGTGAGTGAGTGAATATTAACGTCGCACTCTGTTCAGCTATACTCGAGGACTTTTCGTGACGGACCTCGTAATTTTGAACCATGATCATGAAGGATTGTCGGACGCGATCAAACAAATCCAGTGTGCTAGCGATGTCAACCGAAGCGACGATGATTCGTTCTGTGAGCTCTTCCACTGTATACATAGGCGTCTCGGACACAAGCGATTTTAGGTAGCCTCAGAAGAAGAAATCGAAGGGATTGGAGATCCGGGACACTTGAGATACTTAGAATAGTTTAGCAATTAGCAGAAACTATTAGATTCTAGCATATGAAATGTCGGATTTCAAGGTAAATATATAAAGCTGCATATATATTTTTTTCAAAAGCTGTTTATTTGATCAAAATGTGTGTTTCATTTGCTTCATACACTTTTTTCAATGAGATTTTAATGCTTAGAAACTCAGATCTTTAGAATCAATAAACTCTCATATGGATTTTTCCAGACTGTCTACATTTTTATATTGCTTAACCCGTAATAGAGGCCGAGTGATAGCGTTTCGCGCTTCCTACAGGTCCGGGGTTCTATCCTTGGACTGAGAAAGGTCGACTCAGCTTTTCATCCCTTCAGTAGATCGATAAATGAATACCAAACTTGCTTGGGGACTAAATACTGAGAGTTTCGCTTTAGGTTGACCACCTGATCGGGACATCTGCTCATGCACCTCAGCGCTCAATGGTCACATATACTGAGGTGGGCACAATAGGCCTTGGCCCTCATGTGCTGTTGCGCCACTGAGTTTAGTTTTAGCCCCTAATGACTATTCTAAATGTTTTTAAAAACTGAGAGTCGATTTGAGAAAGATCCTGGGAATAAGTTGGGCATTGCAAAATTTCATATTTTAATTCATTTAATTTCTTAATTGTTTTGTACGACGCATATGGCCGAGCTTTGTCTTAGAGAAGGATTGAACCATGCCAATTAACGAGGGATGGGCGGATAATATTCAACTTTTCCTGCATTTCTACAATGTACTTGGCTGTATAAAACCCAACTGTGCAAAAGATACAGTTGGATTCGTTTGTGCATTAGTGCTTTCAGAGCATCACTTTTTACTGATGGTATGGGTCTTACACGCTACTCATTTTGTAGAGGAAAATCACCAATCCAAGATTTTTCAAACCAACGCTATACTTTTCGATCGTTAACAATATTCTTTTTGAATACCCTGTTAGTATTCGGTGCAGATTTTGCCAGTGGCGTAGCGTACACCCCCGCATTACAGGGGGAGGGGGGTTCAGGGCTCTAGGACGCCCAAAACCTTTGTTATGATATGGTTTGGCAATCCTTTATACGATCCGGCTTAGGGCCCAAAACCTGTTTTTGCAGGGGGCCCTAATATTCTCCGTTACGCCACTGAATTTTCCAGTATTGTTAACAAGTTTATACTCGTACTAGCTGGTATATCTGACCTTCGCACGGTGAATTGAAAAATCCAACAGTACAGATTGAAGGATAAAGAAGTTTTTAATGAGTTAATTTTACGTGAGTTGCAAATTAAACCAAAAAAAAAAAGCTTTTTGTATATGCTGAACAAAAAAAAACGTATTTGTTAAATTTATGGTCTGTAGATCTAATAGCTAATAAAAGGATTTTTTATTATTTATAACGCCCCGTAACTCTCTTGTGGGTCGATTTTTAAAACTACCTTCCTAAGCTGATCTCTGGTCAGCAGAAGTAACACATTGTTACAAATTTTGTGTTATGAACGCTTAAAATAGTGTAAAATAATTTATATCTGGATGTGTAATACGTTAATATTGCTTTCTGTTGTATTTATTTTATGTTAAAATTGTAATATTCGCAAGCAACGCCGTTTTTTACATTATAATGGCGATTCTCTCTCTCAATGGAAGCGAAATATTGGCGATAGAGCCAAGTTGGCATCATTCTTGGCGACCATATTGGCAACTTGGCAATTGACTGAACGGTACAGAAGTTGATATGCAGTAGCGCTCCCTAGTAGGAGCTGCAACAAAGGGGATAGCACAAAAACTTTCTACACAAAAATTACATATACAGGCTAATTTTCATAGTAATCGGTTGAACGGTGTTGGAGTGTGTGTGAAGCAAAGTCATATATACAAACATCCATTTTTTATATAAAGAGATTAAAAAGTTATACGAATATCGATTGAATTCCTATCTTTACCAAATTCAAAACAAATAAGAAAATAGATCACGTTTGAGAAAATATTTGTTGAAATGTGACTCTGGCACTGGACAGTACGACCATAAATGAGATTATACCAAGAACAAAAGCGTAACGAAGACAGGAAGACCAACGTTCACATGTAAGAAAAATCTGACATTTCATAAACGGAGCCTAATATTATTAACTCTTACGTTTTTACTCTTTCCTTCTAATCTGATTTCATTTTTATAGCTTTTCGATATTTTATGAACTGTGTGTGTGTTATTACGGTTAAAACACTATAAATCTCATTTTTCAATACAGGATAAGTGAAAATGATGACCCCGATTTAAAAAAAATCATATTTTTGAAACTACTGCATGTATTACAATAAGCGATACATGAATGTAAAGAGAAGTATATATCAAGTTTTTTTTTATCAATGTTCAACAAACAGTACATTCAAGATGGCTGGGCGACAATGACAAACATGGCGACAATGACAGAGAAGAGTTTTTGTATATAAGAGTATGCACGAGTTTTTTCAGTTATTTCGGTGCAATGTGCACTTAGAAATTGTTACGGAAAAGAAGAACTAACCAACAAGAGTACTGTGTCGGTATCACCAATTTAAAGAAACAGGTTGCTTGGGTAAAAAGAAAAGCAGTGGCCGGTTAAGCATCTAGGAAAATGCAGTGGAGAGGGTGAGGCAGAGTTCTGTTTGAAGCCCTCGGAAATCTGTTAGAATTGTCACCTGTAAACTTGGAATGCCCCAGGAAACGGTATAGAAAATTTTACTAAAAGAAATGTATTTCAAGCCGTATCATTTTCAATTGACATAGCAAATAACATAAGAGGACAAGTAAGCATTTGTGTAGCATTACGAATTATAAATAGAGTGATGCTACAAAATGTATGGAACGAACTGGATTTCAAATTGGACATATATCGAGTAACAAGAGGGTCACATCTCAAACATTTGTAAAATAAGGGGGGGGGGAAACTTCGTATATTTCCTTATACATTCCTGAATCACTTATTGTAATGTATGCAGTAGTCTCGGCAATATGATTTTTTAAGGGGATAAACAGTACGATTCAATTAAAAATCGGTCAAAAAATCAAATCTAATTTTTTTAGCCTAAAATATTTTTATATACTTTTCTACAAACTCACAAAAAATTAGAAAGCTCTAAGTTAAAAAACGCAGAGTTGTGATAACTTTTACGTTTGTTTTTATTCAATTCCCAAAGGCAAATCAAAACTTTAAACTGACTTACCTCGGAAAGAATAATAAATAATAACTAATTTGTCTTCATTTAAAATGCTAAGGCTTTTTTACTATTGTACCTAATACTTGGAAATTTTCACTTGTTGATAATAGTACATGGAATAAAAGTTGGTATACCTTTTTCAATCAAAGCGATACTTATTTTTAAAAAAATAATTAAATTTAGAATTTACAACATTTTTTAAGGAATTTTGAATAAGCATTCACAAAAAGAAGTATTGTACGAATACCAATCATGTTATCGCAAAACCCATACCAACCTCTGTTAAACATAGTTTGACGTACTTGTAAATATAATTTTAAATATGAACGTTTATTTTTGTAGGAGGAGTAGCATTTTAAAATCAACTTTAATCAGTTTTAAGGGAAAGAAACTTATGGTTACTTTCCCTTATAAAAAATTAAATAGTTAGCTTGTAATAACCCTACTTCCCATCTACCCTGTGACCCAGCTAAAGGTGTGGAAGGAAGTGAAGGATTATTCGACATGATAATTTCCAATTATTTTATTGATCACTTTAATCGGGGCCGTGGGTAGCCTAGTGGTTAGAGCATCGACTCCAGACCCGAGGGCCTGGGTTCGATGCCCGATGCCACTAAATACCACCGAGTATAGACGGAGTACATGCTCGTTAAATCAGTGGGTCCGAAAGTCTTGTGGGCGGTCGCAGCAGAAACCACGAGTGCAGGGGGCTGGAGAATATTTCCCTCCCCTTCAGTTCCGTGCCAAAATTGTGGAGGTGGAAATAGGTGGTTATAGGTGGAAATAGGTATTCCTTACACGATAGATATGTAACTAATGACCGCTTAACCTTTTAAATACTTTAAACATCAAACGTAATATGAAGTTGAAAATACCTAAACTTAAGCAGTCTTCTAATCAATTTAATTCATCAATAACAACGTCCTGTCTTTAATCTTTTACTAGGCCTTTCTAACCTTTTACGGTAATCTTCACTGTGTATGTCTCTTGTCACCTTTAGTTACTAACCTTCTAACTTTCTGTTGTCTATCCTTCATCACTTTCTAACTCACTAACTCTCTTTAACTCGCGAACTTGAACTATATATAAAAAACTTAATTTGCATATCACGCTTTTTTCTTAAAAGAAGATTAATAAATTTTGCTAGCCCCAAGGAATACCTAAGAGGATTATTAGGAGGACGCGTATATATCCGTCATAAGCTTTATATGAAATTTTGAACACAAAAACTGTTTTGCATCATACATACATATAGTAAACAATCAAAAAATTATGAAAATCATTAAATTAAAAAAATTGTATAAATCGTACCATGTCCCCATAAAATTGGGACCATCATTTGTACTCACCTTGTAATGCAAGTAATTTTTATATACAACATTCATTATAAGAACATTAACACACTAAAAATGTCTTATCTGAACTAATTTGAAAAATAACGACTGTATCAAGTAACTTTTATAAAGGTAATTGCAAATCATTTGTTTTAATATACTAGAGCACGAGACAAAATAGTTATAACAAGCCTTATTTATTATACAATTCCCTTGTCGCATATTAAGAAAATCTCATGCACCATAAAGCAAAGGCTAAACGCTGGAATAAAGTGTCTGAAAGGTTCAGTGAAGATTGAACAAAGGAAAAGATTCTTCTCCTTCCAGCATCCTTTGTTGATCAATGATTAATGATTGAATCGACCCTCGTTTTCATAAATCAATCTCAATCATTACTTATACTCAGAAAAGATGTTATCAGACATAGGCTTATAAAGTCATCGTTCTCAAATCAATTTATCTTTCGCGATTCAATTAAGGTGTCGTATAAATTTAATAAACTATAACGGGGAAACAGAATGGAAATATTTGCTTAAAAATACGTTGTTATCTTATCTCGAACGGGGAACTGAATGTTAGGTTCTGCTGCGAAATGATTTGGATCCAATTTAATTTAAATCAATTGCAGGTTTGCGTTTTTTAGCAGCACACATTGACAATTTACATGATTTGGAAAAAAGCTAAGCACATATTGTTAATTTTAAATTTTCTAAAGCGTATTTGATTTTATAAGAGGATTAAAATCATTGCGAATGTAGATTATGGTATGCGCGTATGGTATTCTGCAGTAGAGTAGAATTGATTTTCTGGACATATGCGAATTACACAATTTTTGAAGATGTTAGCCTTCTGGAGGGATTGAGGAAATAAATGCATTTCATTCCTGATTCAAGTGCTTATAAGTTTTTTTCGTCCGATTATTTTTGATGATCTTAAACATTTACATGTTGTTCAAACACACTGAGACAGAGTTAATGAGTGTCTATTAACTTCAAATCATAAAACAACACGAGGGCTAATGGCGACGGATCTGGTAATTCTCAACAGATGTCAAGTGACAAGGACGACACGTGTGCTGGCACTCCCTCTCCAAATCATACCAACTTGAGGACTTTAAGCTTCGACAGATTTAACGTGCATCAACACCTCTGCACGTCCACTAGGACTCGAACTCATGACAAACCAACCACTAGTCCCTGACCATGACTACTAGGTTACCACAACTACCTCATTGATGCAGAGCAGTCAATCAAATATGCCATTTTTTCACTGAAGTTGATCGTTCTGAATTTTCTCAGATATTTAAAATTTTAAACATCAAACGGCTTCCTGGGAACAAGTGCCTGGTGGTTCAAGGTTAACAATCCCATCTGATGATAAATATTTGTAGCTACAGTGCTAAACAGAATCGAGGAGTGGCTTCCGTCATTACCTTCATCTTACTTTGAAGTGTGGCATGCATAAAACAACCAACCAACCAATCAATTCATACTTACATACACGGTTACGAAGAAGAAATACCGGTCGAAGGGTCCACAGGAAGGGACTGTATTCTCAAGTATCACGATTTTGCGTTTCATAAACCTTTTGGTTCAGACGAACAAGATTGAAGAGATTTCATCAACATGCAAATTGAACTATCTCAGATTGGTGTAAAGAAGTCCTGTCAATGGACAAATCCCAACCAGGGATGTATTAAGGCATGAGCCAACTGGGCTCGGGTCCAAAGCCTCAACCGCGATGGGGTCCTCGTCTAGTTCTCGACTCAGCCTTAATTGGATAATAATTCGAATAATTTCAATGGTCAAATGTTACTTCCGGTAGTATTCTCCAAAAAACTGGGAATTTCGGACGATATGTCAACTAGCTACATGTGATGACCGTCCTCCACGTACAAGCCTAAGCCTAGCACGATACACCATCATTACTCATTCAGTCAAAAGGCGAGCCGGCTTAGGCGATTGTTAGTCCTGCAAATTTATTTGTTTCGGGTTATTGTTTGTAAAGTATTTAACACACATGCTATGTACTGACTACTTTTAAGGGTCATAGGTGGGGCCTACAATTTTGTAAGGGCCCAGGGCCAAGTTTTGAGTAGGGGCCCAGGGCCTCAAGAAATCTTAAGACGTCCTTGTCCCGACTATCGACTGGCAAGTGTTAGAAGAACAAAATGTGCATGAAATCAAACCAAGAGCATCACACATTCAAGAGGCTGCACCTTCATGACAAGAGATAGAATTTCAGTGGAATTTTACACCTCTATGTACATCTTCAAAAGTGGTTTTGTGGTCGATACAAGAGTATCGGAATAAATCCTAGATCCCCATTGTAAGATTTCTATGATGTAGCAATTGAGACTAATTTTCTAATTTTGGATAATAATACTTTTCTATACCGGGGCAGCATTTTTTGAACAGTAACTTAAGAGTGAGAATATTTCTCGCTTGGAATTGTCTTTTGTTCTTATTCGCTTTGAAAATGTTCGGGGTGACATCGGATAAACCACCTTTTCACGATTACCTCCTCCACCCTGTTTCAGAGTTGTAAATTGCTCTAATGGAGAAATGGTCATTCTTGCATCTTCAATGATGGATCATTTCATCTGAACAAGCACGAACAATCGCTTAAAAATTTGTACGAAGGTCCAGGGTGGATATAAATATTAATGAAAGTTTTATTTATTCACTGGGTTTAAAGCATTGAGAAGAGAGAGGAGGCTGAGTTATCTTGAATTCACTATTCTTAATATTACCTAAATAAATAATAATTTGATTAATATCCAGAACTTTTAATAGCCACCCCTACAAGTGGGTTCTCTCTGTGGGTTCCTTTTGCAATACAATTTTTCTTCTCCTCATGCATTTTCTTCTGCCAATCCGTAAATCAGGTGTATATCTGCCATCTTGGTAATTGTAAAATGTTCCATACTCCTCTACGGACGATGACAACTCAAATGACTGTGGTAATGCAGATCTGTTTCCTTTAATGATCTTGTGAACAACTCCATCTAACGACGAACGAAGACATTTCTGACCACGGGTTGGTAGCTGTGCAAATCTGAACCCTTGTGATGTCCCCAACTTCCCTTTAAAGTTTATCCCAATGATCTGTGACACCCTGTATATATATATACAGTCGACTCTCGATAATTCGAAGTTGGAAGGACCATTGAAAAACTTCGAATTATCAAGAGGGTAAGAAAAGACTCAAAATACACGAAGCGAATTTTTTTCTAATGCATTTAAATTTTAAGCTATGTAACAATTGTCAAATGTATAAAATTATCTTAAAGTATTTTTAAAAAGTACATATTTTACAGTAAAAATATTTTACAGAAGTTAAAAGTCCTGTATTAAAAAAATACATTCATACACAATCCTACGCATCTCTTCACAATAGCGGACCATCCTTTCTGAACATATGTGTAGCAAGGCCACATGTTAAACGAAAGGTATGGATGGCCGACAACAGGTGCGTTTCGTCAATTGTCCACTTAAAGGAATCAAAACAATACGTGTGTTTTCGCCTGAGGAACCGGAAAACTCTAGAAAGGGGTAACAGACAGATGGTCATCAAAGGGGCTACGTTACACAGGAGACACGCAGAGTCAACACAACGTATAATTTGTAATGTTCAACTTGTTTATTACAGGACTGCACATGATAGTGAGTGTTCGAATTGTCGAATTTTATAGGATAACTTCTAATTATAGGGTATTGTAGTCTGGCCAGCCACAGATTTTACTTCGAAATAGTATTGTTTTAGTTCGAAATATCAAGAGTTTTTCTAGGGACTGAGAATATACTTCAAACTATCGAGAGATTCGTATTATCGAAGGTTTAAATTATCGAGAGTCAACTATATATATATATATATATATAAGAAATTAATTTTAAAATATTATTCTTGTAGTATAACATAATATGATGTAAAAGTCCAAACTTTTCGTTTTGATACATTTGTATTAATTTTCATAATTGCAAACGATTCTTGTGTGGTTTGTATTCACATAATCAAAATCAAATAACCAAATATATAATGTTACAGATATTTGTACAAGTTTTCTGCGATTTGGTGAAATGATTCCAGCAAAAAGAGTAAAGGCCAATAAGCAAAAACTCGTCGCATGGCATAATACATTTAGAGGTAATGGATGAACATTATTGTATTAGTGTTTAATTAGTTGTTTCATGTCTACGCCATTATTAGAAAAATTATGCAAAGCCGAGATGTGAAACAGTTCGAAAATTTGAAGCACTGACGTCAACACACAAGCATATATCAAAAAGCAAATAAATCTTTTATTCCACGAAAAATAAAGGGATTAAAAGATATCTGTTTATTTAATAAAACTATCGAAACATAAAAAGCGAAGTAGTATTAACTGTGACTGATACAGGCGCATTCTATGTTTCAAAATTAATCCAACGTAATGCTAATGGAAGGAAAAGAATAATTGAAAATAATGCGAAACGCGAATTTAATAATAGTTATACAATTTGTTATGAGGAACCAATAGAATGAGATAGATTTTAGAAGAGAAATAACCGTTTGCAAGTAACAATGGAAAAACATAAGAATTAATTTATTTCTTTTGGATGATGTACAATACGAAAAACTAATTAATACGATAAAATATTTTTCTTCTTTTTTTTAATAGAAAGAAGAAAACATATTTTAAGCATACTTTTAAAACTATAAATTATCTGTCTCGTCTGCTTATACGTATTTCAATAGAAAAATACAGTTTAGCAGGTATTCACCTAAATAGTTTCTAACAACTGATAGTCAACCAAAAAGCTTAAATTTCAGCTCCAAACAGATATTTATGTTTTTCATACAAAAAAGTTAAATTTCGAAATGGATCTAGGTAAACAATATTTTTCTCTGAATGAATCAAACTGTTTTTCTTTTCTAGGGGTATTAAATTATATTGATAAAATTAAATTTAAATTTAAAATGAATTTTCTGATAGAATATGGACTATTAAATAATTTTAAAAAATTATTATTATTATTTAAAAATGTAGCTCCAAATTTTCTACCTTTTCAAACGACAGGAATGAGTGAAATAGTCTTATAATATCACAACGATATGAAAAAATCGAACTAAATCTAAAGTAAAGAGACTTGAGCTTATTTCTTATTAGCAAAGAGGATTAAATTCCTATCTAAATTTAATTTACTTTGAAAAAATGATTCTATTAAAAGCATTCCAAGAGAGCAAAAAAGTGAAAAAGCATGATGTTATACATATTAAATAGCATGCTTTTATGTACCTATCTTAGTTGTCTACCTTACATTTTTATTAATGCAACTTTCTCGATAGAAAAAATAAATTCGGCTGATATTCTGTATTTTTAAGTATTTTTGTTTCAATTCTGCTCAAAGAGTAGAAACGAATTAAAATGGAGCCTTCAATAAATAATGAACTTTTGTTGCAAATGTTATCCTTATTTTGCGAAAGAAATATAATGCTAAAAAGTATTATGATTTGACACACACAATAAATGTTCTTCGTTCAATTACTTCAGTACGTATTTATTATACCATAGGTTCTCAACGTGGGCGATAACGCCCCCTTGTGGGCGTTTGAGGCTTTCAGGGGGGCGTTGAGATGGCACGGAGGGGCTTGGGCAGATTAACCAAAAAAGACTAAATAAACACGCTGATTATGTACTGACAAAAGTAAACTTTAATACTGTTTACCTTATGTTGATTGTATGTATTTAAATAATTCCTACATCACATGTACGAAAATTCACATATTTCGGTAGTACGGGAAGTGGATGAAAAACTTAAAGCTTACATTACATTCAGACTTATATTAAATTGAATGATATAGTGCATTTTAATTTCTGTAGTGCACGTGTTGTCTTTGTCTGTGAGCAGTAGGAAACATGTTTCGGCCACTACATTTCCTTACGTATATTATCCAAGAAACATAATAAAATATGTTAACCAGGAATTAATGCGATTCTTTAAAGGCTGAAACTGTCAATTTATATTTATTTTGAAAGCAATAGTTTATTCTATGAATTACTTCGTATCATCAAAACCCCTGCCTGTCTTTATAACAGGTAATCTAAAAATATTTTATTCTACTCTTTGAAATGAAGTAGAAATTCAGTAGTGTTTCAATTCCAACAATATCCTACCTATGATTAAAATACATAATATTACACACTTAAATATATTTGTGGTAATAGATATTTCAGATTCACTAGTAAAAAAACTGGGACTTTAGAAAAGAAAATGAAATTAAAACAATATATTTTTTAAAACTTAACTCTTGTTTACACCATGTACTCTTATTTCTCTAAAGTGAGAGGGGACGGTATAGAAATATTCACTAGAAAAGGGGGCGATATCGAAATATTTTTTGAAAAAGGGGGCGCCAGTTCAAAAAAGGTTGGGAACCTGTGTATTATACCATCGACCGATTTCGTCATATCGAAAAATGTCGCCAAATGAGCTGATATACAGCCAATAGTGGAAACCGTTCCCTAGTAACAAAAATCACAGAATTTGGGAACATTTTTTTAAATTGGTGATGACTTTTAGTTTGACAAAATTGATCGACAATATATAATACGTAAGTATCCTTTGCTTCATAATTATTTAACTTAATGATTTTTCTTATGTATAGCTTCATGTAAGAATATTTTCGAAGCACACTTTTAATTCATACCTTTATAACATTAGTTTCGTATTTTAAAGCATTTTAGAAGATATCAGTATGCTACAGTACAATGAGACCTCGTTTAACGGGCACCTTACATAGTGGCTAATTCGTATAAAAAGCAAAATACGTTAATTGCTTTAAAAAAATGACTTGCCTATTTTGTGACGAAGAAAGTAAGAAAGAAGTCTATGATTTTGGATCTGATGTATCAGTCAGTGTTCAGCATTCGTTCTGAGAAAAGTGTCGCTTGTGGTAACACATTTTCTTTTTTATTCCAGACTTGTATTCAGACATGTTATTGCGCGAAGTTTGGTAACCCTTGCAAAAATGTCCCTGAAGGAAAAGCTGCAAAGAGACAGGAAAAAAAGGAAAAAAGAAATATGAGAATGAAATATGAGTGCGACTGATCTATCTAGCACGCATATACAATTAATTGGTGTTAATCAATGGTTTTGGCAGTTATCGAGAACAAAGGCATAAATAAAAAGATAAATATGTTTTAATCTTCGACAATGATAAAAAGTAACTTATCATACAGATAAACGAAAAATAATTGCAAGATAAGACAATTAACTTGAACATCATTTGCAAGAAGGTGAAAAAAAGGTGAAAATTTGTCCCACTCTTTATAGCGATGTATATATAATTTTCTTCGGATAAACACATTATAAATACAATTTTTTGAGATTATGGAACACATCGTATTTCACAATAAGTTGTGCCACCCATTCGGTATAATGGTTAGTGACACTGACTGCGGTGCCGTAGGGTCTGGGTTCGAAGAAAGACTTGAGAAGGCATAGATGTTTGTGAATGTACAGAGCCTTTGCGGGAGGGGGGTACTCTAAATAGCCATCGAGTCGCAAGTCCTCTCGAGAGGTTGATGGAAAGGGAAGAGAGATGGGAGGCCCCTGGCCACGCCAGGGTGTTCTCCCTCAAAATTGATGTGGAACCAGGCTAAATCGTACTGTCACCTGTATGGTGCTCAAAAAGCTACGGCCAGCGACAGGCATACAACTAGCCCCTTGCCACGATGAATTTCGTGGGTCTTGATCTGATGATACTGTCGATCAAGTGGCATAAGTGATAACAATTAGTTGTATAAGAAAAATTGTTTCGCTTAAGGTATCCGACTACTTGCGACAACTTTTTTTTGAAAAAATGGAGATATGGGGATTTTTGTTCTTGTTTTTAGATTTCCTTAGTACATTTTAAGAAAATATGCCGAAATTAAGAAGAGA
>BMAO01011129.1:0-18809 GCA_019973975.1 Trichonephila clavata | reverse complement strand
ATAAATTTAAAAATTGAACAAAATATTCTAATGGACTCGATACACCTGACGTCATAATCACGTGATGATATACAAAACAATAGCCACGTGTTTGATTCGACTGAGTATTTTGGCGGAATTTTCGTATTTACATCTACTATCAAAAACAAATGAAAGAAGTTCCAAAAGAAATTTCGACTGAAATGTGTGTACTTTTTTAATTATTTCATTTTCAATATTTTTTTTGTTTTTATCAAATACGCTGACGATTTTTAAAGTTTTAAAAAGAGTCTGAAATATTTTCTGAGCATTTCGAATTCGAAGAATTTTAATTTTGCAAACATACACAGATCAGGGTACCACTTCTGTGATCTATTCTGAAGGCTCTGTATTTGTTAAGTATGTAGTTGATTACCTACGTTTTTTTTTCTTCAATTCCTACTATTAGTTCACACTTTCTCAATATTTATTTATGTTGTTCAAATTTTCAATCGTTAGTAAAATACATTTTAAAGCGCTCGATTGAGCTAAAAATTTTATATACATGATTATTTTGGTTGAAAATACAGAATTTAATTAATAAAAATTAATTGATTAAAACTAATTATTCTAATAATTATAAATACATCCATGTTGGCATCATTTTTGGCGGCATAGTGACCATTTTGGCGACTTGTGTCCAAAATTAAAAAGGTTTTTTTCTCATATTTTAAAACATTCAGTTGAACTAAAATTTGAAACACATTTGTTTTGGATAGCAATGCAATACTTTAATGATAATTAATAAAAATTAATTGTCACTTACTGTTGTGATTCTTCATATGTATACACATATTTATATTAACTATAATTATTTGATAAAAAGTAACTAAAATAAAAATTTTCTTACCTAAGAAGGAATTGACTTATTTTTTTTATAATACTTGTTTTTGTTATTTTAAGATTATTTTCGACAATTTTACAAGCACTACAGACAAAAATTTGAAGCTGAACTGTCTTAATAAAGAAATTTGTTCTGTTAAATTTTATTGGAATAAAATCTCACTCTTAAATTTTGCCATCCATTTAGTAGCAATACAAAATACTTTTTAATTTATAGAAATATCATCATAACTTTGTTCATTTTATTTCCTAACTGTGTATATAATGTTAATATATCTATGCATTTTCTATGTTGCAGTCATTTGAAATTTTATTGTACTGTATGTTGATAAATGTGTGGACTTCAAAGCATTTCAAATTTGCAGACACGAAAAACAAACCAGGGTACTACTTCTGGGACCTATTCTGATTTTCTAACTGATGAATAAGTATGCAGTTGAACTCACCTACATTTTTTTTTCTTTTTTCTCTTTATATAACTATTTCCACTAATTTATAACAAGCGTGATAGATAAGATTTTGAAACTGAACTGGCTCAGCAAAGTCATTGCTTTGTTATTTTCAGAACAATACACTTACAAATACAAGTAAATTAATGAAGTTCATATGTACTTTAAAAAATATGCATCCATAAATGTATAATGCTGTATGGTAAAGAACATACAATATCTTACACTATTAAAATTCGAAGGTAAACAAACGTATCTATGTATCTATGTATCTATCTATCTATCTATCTATGTGCGTCTATCTTCTCACGAACAGCACCACGCAGAAAGTCGCGGAAGGTACCAAAAGATCGGGAATTTTCCGGGGAAGCCGTATTGCCTATTTATATTCCGATATTGTAATTAGTTAAAAAGATATTAATTAAAAACCTTAAAACGCCGAATTATTTTACTCCTGCCGGTTGCTTACTTGGCGGAACTTCCCTTCCGTTTCGGCCGAGCGGTAATCTTACGTTTTCCACCATATTAAAATTGTCATCCGATTTTCGGTGTCGAAATTAGACAAAAAATAATTACAGAATCGGAAAGATCATTTATTTCGCCACGACACGGTGTAATTTTTTTTTGTAAAATAACGATATTTTCTATTTTTTTCGAATTTTTTAAAATAGTGTTAAAACTGATGCGTTTTTATGAAAATTATCTCTAAATCGTTGGGTATGAATTACTTTTCGTGTTATTAAATCGATATTCTACACTAATTAATTTCAAGCCTTTCTCTTTTAGAACCATTCATTTAAAAAATAAAATTCCCAAAACTTTTTTTTTAAAGAATTTTTAAAAAGTAGTCTTAATTTTTACTTCACATTGAATAACTTCGTCATTTATGAAGATAATCTCACAAAATCTTTTTTCCGTGTGTGCAGTAATATTATCCGTAACATATACGAAGATTGAAAAAATTGCTTCAAAATTACGGATTTTAAAAAAAGAAATTGTGATTTTCGTAAACTTATGTTTTTCTGAGAAATAAATTAAAAAGTAGTAATTTGTACATTTTTATTTCAAAGTACGTTATTTTTGCAAATAGTTGGTGATGTTTGAGAGCATTAACGTAAAAATTATGCCCTTAAAATGAAGGTAATGATTTTTAAAATACGCGATTTTACATTTAGCCAAACATTGGCGTCGAAAATTAGCTTTGCGCCAAAGACTTCAGACCTGTTTCGCCTTCGACCGCTCTAACTCAAGGGTTACACTAAAAAAATTCTGCCTTAAACAGGAGGAAATCAGTAACTTTGGCGAGTAAAAAAAAAAATGCGAGTGAAAGATGTATTTTATCAACTATATATGTCAGATTAAGATGATAAAATGCATTCAATGCATTTCTGAGATTCATTTAAAATATTTATCAGTATCGAAATTTTTGTTCTCTTTCATAAAACTTATAGTTTACTTTAAAATAATGCCTAATGTATATTTCTTTTTTTGACATATAATTTCATAATAAAATCGAAGAATTTGCCCATTTCGAAATTTTTTTTTTGGAAATAGTCAGTTAAATAGGTATAAATTCCTTAGAAAAAAAAAAAGCTATGTTTGTATTATATATTCTTTATTATTAATTGCTTTTTTTTTAAAATATCAAAAATCAATAAATTTTTTGCAATACATTTGAATGTAATCTTCAATCGAAATCTTTCAATCGTTATGTGAATATCCTATGGATCCCCTCAATTAAAAATTAAATTCAATTTAAACCGACCTTCATTATTATTGCCTATTTTCTTTTCTGCTACTAATCTGCGTGGCGTGGTTGTCTAACGCGCCGCTTTCGCAAAGTATCTTAATTCTTTCTTATGTCTGGGTTCGAATCTTGCGAATTTCATTTTGTTCGTTTCTGCTTATTTTTCCCACGTAAATTAATTTTACTGATAAATACTTATTTTAACATGATCCTCTGTTATTTTAATGTACTTTTCATTTTTTTTTTTTTTTTTTTTGCCTTAAAAAAGGTTTTTTTCTGATTTTTAATCATTCAAAGTAATTTCTATCTTTTTCAACAATTCCTAACAAGAAGCTTTCATTTCTGTTTATTTTTCCCACGTAAATTTTCAGTGCTGCCATTATTTAAGCAAACGGAATGTCACAATTAATTGCTAAATGAATATTTTTAATCAATTTTAATGTAAAAATATTAATAAGTTATAGTTTTGTATTTTATAAATATCGATGAATTTAAAAGAAAATGATTTTTAAAAAGTTTATTGATATTTAGAAACAGTGATTAAAAAAGTAAAATGCCGAAAACTATGTCACAATTAATTGCTAAATGAGCATTTTTAATCAATTTTATTAAAAATAATTAATAAGTTAGTTTTGTATAATATAATTTTTTCCGCAGATACGTGTTTAAATAATTTTAACACAGAGTGGAATGAAAAACTATAAAATTAAAATTAAAAAAATTTAATGTTTTTATCAAATAGTATTCTTTTTTTTTTTTAATGTTTTTTTCAGTGAATGTTAGCATATAACTAGGTTTTCCACCAAAAGTGGATTTTTAACACTAATATATGTTTAATTAAACATCCAAATGTTTCAAGAGCTATCTGTAGAATTTTTTTTATTAGTATTTATTGATAATGGATTTAAATTAATATATTTTTTTAAAATTAAAATGCATTCAATGCATTTCTGAGATTCATTTAAAATATTTATCAGTATCGTAATTTTTGTTCTCTTTCATAAAACTTATAGTTTACTTTAAAATAATGCGTAATTGCATGAAACTTTTTTCCCCCCGTGTCAAATATTTCATAAAATTCTCACAATTTTACTTCAAGAATTAAAATAGTAGTGAAATTTTGTAATTTGAAAAATTTATACTTTCTGTTCTTTTTTCAGCATACAACTATTTTTAAAAATGCTACAGTTTCGTTTCCGGGAAAAAACTAAAAAAATTAAATGTTTTTATCAGATAGTATTATTTTCATTTTGAATGATTTTTTTCAGTGAATGTGTACTTATAACTAGGTTTTTTACATAGTGTTTTTCTTAGCAGTTACATATGTTTAATCAAACATCCAAACGTTTCAAGAGCTATCTGTAGAATTTTTTTATTATTATTTATAGATAATGTGGATTTAAATTAATATATTTTTTTAAAATCAAATGAATATTTCTATTATTTCCTTATTAAATTAATTATTTGTTAATAAAAGGTATAACGGCTATTATTTTGGATAAAAATACGTTCTAGAGCCTGGAATAAATATTTGTCCTCAGTGCCAGCCTAGCGGTAGCTAGGTTTCTACTTCAGTTACACAGTATACCTAAGAGATAATGTATGTAAAATAAAGTGAGAATGATAGGTTCGCCTAAGCTAAAACTAGCTTCGGCGGTCAGGAGGTGGTGGGGGGAGGTGGAACATTGTTTCCGTAGAAACGCAAAACAACTTTTTCGTTTCGTTCTTCAATCCGAAAAGGGGTTTTCGTTACGTTTAACAGCATGGGGAGGGGGGGGGGTGGAATTCTTAGAAATCAGGTAGTATCTTCGTTGCACTATGAGGCAAACGGTACATGAGGTGAGGCTGGTTCATGAAGTTAGATTGAGAGCTAATCGTTGGGTTGTCATGATTGCAGAATGGAAAGTTGCAGAATGGATTGCAGAATGGAAAGTTGAGGAAAGATTCGCTATTAGGGTGTGGATGGGTTCAACACAAAGTTCTTCGTGGAGAACAGATCTTGGGATGTACCTGTTTATTATGAAGTCTTTGAATATCATTTAATTGTGTGTTACTGGCAGATCCCCAAATGGGCATGTATACGTTAAGATGGGGCGAAGATAGGTTTTGTAAATAAATATCCGGTTATTTAAAGAGAGTTTGGATTTCCTTCCAATCAGTACGTTCTAGAGACATTTTTAAGCTAACTGTAAGTAGCGATTGGTTGATTAATGAAAACCTGAAAATTATTTTATTATTTTAGATTCCTAAAAATTATCTATTATTAAAAAATGATGACTTTTTTTTTACTCAAGCATCAAAATAGTTTTCTTTTATTGTTTAAATTTATTATTTTTTTACTAAAGCAATATTGTTTTCGACGTGTCATGAATAGAAACTTGAAGATAAATCTTATATCTGAGGGGAGAGTCAGGGGGAAAATAGTTCTACACTCAAATAAGCCACTGTAACACAATGCAGTAGAAAGAGAACTGAAACATGCTTGACATTAGTAAGATCTGGAAGATATTTTTTTTTTCGAAAAAGGGAATTGTAGTGACGTTTATATAAAGGAATCACACACATACCAGGAACTTTGATAAAGGAAGGTGAATTTCCATGGCAGTATGTTATGCATTCGAAACAAATTTTAATAAAACACTCAAAATACTTAAAACAATCATTTAATAATTTCTTCTTTTATAAAGATAATTGCATGAAACATTTTTCCCGTGTGTCGAATATTTCAAAAAATCCTCACAATTTTACTTCAATATTTAAAATAGTAGTGAAATTTGAAAAATTTCTACTTTTCTGTCTTTTTTCAACATACAACTATCTTTAAAAAGGCTACATTTTCGTTTCCGGGGACTAAAAAATTGCAACGAAAGAACTGAAAACTGAGTGAGTGATTTTTGATTCGCACTGTTCGCCTATTCGAGGGTTATTGGCGATGGACCTCGAAATTTTCAACCATGGTCAAGTGACGAGGACGACACCTGCGCTTTCACCCATCTCTAATAATTAGAACACCACACCAACGCAAGAACAAATTTCGAAAAAGGGAGTCTTAATGACATAGTTAAAGAAATCACTCACATCGCGCACATAAGAGCTATCGGCCTGAGGGAAACACGAAATTTCCATGGGGATGAAGGTCCTGCTCACTCTTACATGATCAAAATAAAAAAGTCATTTTTGAATCCCTAATTCTTTTACAAAATAAATAAATAAATGAATAATTGTAATATATTTGTGTGGTATCTATTAGCACAACATTTGTTTTTCAGAGTTTGACTGTGGTATAAACCTATCACACACTTGTACAATTTTTTTTACTATGTATTACAAATAAGCATTTATAGGTATTTGCACAATTTGTAGAAGATTTATCATTATTGTGCATTATCAGATTTGTGCTTTATATCGATTTATTTTTACATAAATATAAAAGTCTAAAAGACTCATGAATATTGATATTATCCTGCTTATAAGTCCTGAATAAATTTTTCGCATTGAGTTACTTACAAATATTGACCCAAGAGTACTTGGATCAATTATATATTTATTGAGAATTAGGATGATGAAACCAAATCGGGCTTTATGTATAGACATTTGATTCTGTGGGATGTTGTTGCATTATACAGCCAATAACTGGAGCTGTTCATGCTCATGTTTGAACACAGTAATAATAATAACATAATTTTTTAAAGTTTTTGCTTGGCAAAATTATTTGGCAGTTTAATACATAAGTGCCTAATTTTGGAATGGTATGAGTACTGATTTAGCATTTCTTTGAAAAACTTTGAAGTAGTTTAATATTTTGCTCAAGAATAATTTGGGAAACTGAAAAGTTTCTTGAAATTTAGGATTTTCCTTGTAAACTAATGATATAATTAGTTAATTATCTTGCTTATAAGTAGTAGAAACTTATTTTGATTAGAATGGAACTCCGTTTATTCATGATAAACTTTGGTAACTTGTTGATGTTTAATAATGATTTTAATCTTTAATAATATAATTTGGTGGCACAAGCTTCTCAATGGTATGGGCCACAAGAAAGTGTCAAAAAATTGTTTTTTTTAAAAATGTTTAGGGCATTGTGAGGCCTTAAAATAGTATGACATACATTGCATACATTGACCAATACATTGTGAAGTTTTTAAAAATATGTTATAAATTGCTAATATTTAGCAATTTTAGTCTTAGTAATTATCACCTACAAATGTTTGAATTTTTTTTTATAAATTATTGTCTCCTTGGGAAAAAATGAATTATATTAAAATATGGGGAAAATTTTAGAAATTGTTTGAAACATGCTAAATTATTTTCGTGAAAATTTTTACATATAGGAGCATACAAAATTTTTGTTAGCTAGTTTATTTTAGTAATTACAATTATTTAACATGCATCATTTATCAACATTTAATTTTAATATTACATGATTATAATACAAGTGAAGCATGTGAAAATTTTATTTTTTTAACAAAGAAATTCATTGCGATTTAAAAAATGCATTTTTCATATTCTATTGAAAGACTATCGGTGACATTACTTCATTATGTACTCATGTGAAGAGTATTTTTTCTAAGATGTATTCCAAAAGAGAATTTTTTTTTGTCTGTTTCAATCTTTATTTGCATTAATATGGATACATAAAATTGAAACACTGTTATTGTATACTATTTTTTTAAACAACTGTTCTATAAAAATTCCAAAGACATAGTAAGATCTTTTGAAATATATGATGATTCTGTAATGAAATAACACATTAGCCAGCTTTGATTGTCTGGCTTTACTTAGTAATTATCATTTACAAAGGTTTGAAATTTCTTTTAGAAATTTCTCTTTAAACTGTCTTCAAAGTTTAAAAAAGAAAATACTCTTATACTATTAAGTTAAAGAAAGGAATCATGTTAATACATAATTTTTAGAAATAATGATTAACTTTATTGAATTATTCTTTATTATAAATTATTTCTTATGAGTTATTGAATTGCATATAAATGATCCAATAGATGTAAACCAAACGAATATTTCCATACAATTTTAAAAAATAAAACAATAATTAACATTAAAAACTTTGATATCCAAACAATAATACTAAAATGGGTTTTCAAGAACAGCAAAAAGGAAACTTAATATAAATTTTAGAAAATAACAAGTGAAATTCACAGGCTATTTTTTCATAATTACAAGAAGTTTCTATATAAAAGAATACAATTAATATCACAAATTTATTAATAAATACCTTTCCAAACGAATGTATGTGTCCATCTGCTATGAAACATGACACATTTTAGAATGTAAAAATTTTATTGATACGTCGATCGTGGTTCCAGAATTTTATGCTCTCAAACAGCAAGACAATTCTTCAGTAGCCCAATTAATATTTTATATTTAAAAACAATATTTGAAATGCCAGAGACAGCAAATATAATTTGCTTAATAAATCTTGAAAGGTCTTCACATCACTCAGACACATATATCAGTGTCTAGAAATACAAATAAGTAATCTATTCATTAGCAGTATTTCCTCCTATTCACACACAACAGCCGAAGTATTAACTAATCATTCTGGCTCGCTAGTCAAAACAATTCTTTGTTTTGGCGAGCCACTCCCTATTAACAGCTGCACGCATTTTTCTCGGAAAAATTCGCTTACAACACAATTTGTGACAGTAATAGTTTTCTCCCAAATCCAGAAGCAATATGTTCAATAGAGCGCTGCAGAATTATTTAAATCATAATGTGGCGGGCACTTATAAAAAATAATTACTAAGCCTATAAGTATACAAAAATTCGAAGCCAAAGGATGGAAGTATAAACTAAACTTAAATCTAATACTATAAACTAAAACTACATATATTTAGTCCCTTTTCTTAAACTAAAATAGTAGAAAATATATTAACAATATTTAAAGTACTAAAAAGAATTTAAAGAATATAAAATAATAATGTTTACAAATTTGAAAGTTAGCGCGCAATCACAAGTGTCATACCATTAGCTGTTATTTGTTAACATGATAGCACGTTGTTAATCACGTGATGATGGCCACGATCGCAGCGCCCTCTAGTGATGAATCGACCCCATTGGCTTCTGACACAAGAAAATTCGTTGCACCATCAAGCTCATAGACAGACAGTTTTAATTACATCATACTATGGAGCAACAATTGAGCTATAGTTCACGGAACTCGTAATTTTGCACCTCGGTCAAGTGACGAGAAGGACATCTAATTTGGCCTCTTCCTCTCCGAAATGCCATACCACGCCAACGGGAGGATTCTGAATCTCGACAAATTTAAGGTGAATCGGCTCCTTCTACAAGGCGGGTCTTCTGTGGCTTTGAGTTTGAATTCATGATACACCATGAGTTCAAACTTTAGTGGTATCATCAATATAATTAGCATAAATGTAGCGGTATCATCAACAGCCAGTAACAGCCTCCGGACTTAAGTGATCCTTTTGGTCCAGTGGTATGTTACGTGCTTACGGATCAAAAGGTACTGGGTTCTGTCCTTCGGAGAAGCGTGCCACTTCATTGGTGACCCTGGCTGAACTAAGAAACAGCGTAACCATCTGAACTGTCTTGGCGCCATCTACCCGTTAAAGGAGCAACCAAAAAACTTATCAGACTCACTTAATGCAGCATAGACATTCTACTCACGAAACGCAACACTTCAATTAACAGCTTCAACTCACATATTCACCATAACAACTCTATCATAAGTTCGCTTATCCGCCGACTCACTGGTGGGAGAGTGTGTAACGAAATCAACAGTACAAGCCAGTTACAACCTCCGGACTTGTGATCATTTTGGTCCAGTGGTATGTTACGTGCTTACGAATCAAAAGGTACCGGGGTTTAGGTCCTCCAGATAAGAGCGCCACACTTTATAATCATATCCAATAAGTAACCCCGGACACAAAAGCTTCTACGGCCAGAGATGCTTTAATAAATTTACAAGTACAAGCTTTGTTTCTATTTAAAATTTGTTGTGTAAAAGGACTGGTGCAAGTTAAATCTTTCGAGGTTTGAAATCTAACTTTATATGTAAAAACTAGCCGTTAGCCACCCGCTCTGCTGTGTATTTCATAAGGTTTTAAAAATATACACTGTTTATAAATATTTATACATATATACACATAAATTATTGATATCTAAATCCTAGCATTAAGAATTCAATTGTATTGAAAAATATACTTATACCTGTAACTCTAGCCTCTTGATAAAAAAAAAAAGGAAAGAACTTCTAATTTGTATTTTCTAATAATCTCTAAAATTGAAGTATAGAATGATGTTTGCGCTTTCGTAACCATATAACCAAGGAATTTTCGGAAAAAACAATTTTCGGTGGATCTCTACTCAGTAAAACAAACATGCAAGCCAAATTTCAAGTCTAAATCTAATAAAGCAAAAACGAAATTTTTATTATCAATACCCCCCCCCCCCCCGTAATCTTGTTGAGAGTCGTTCTCCCAAATAACCGTTCTTAGCGGATTTACATTCAACAAAATAAAAACGCAAACCAAATTTCATTATTATAGTCCTTGTAGTTAAAAAAAAAAAGGATTTTTTTGTCAGTCCACCCCAGTAACCCCCTGCTTCCCCCAAGAGTTGATTTCCTTAGAAACCTTGGATAGTGAAAACTTGGTCCCTGGCGTATTTCAGAACGGATAATCCGAATCTGTTATCCATTCTGAGAAATAACTGTAACTTTGCCGGTTAATTCAGGGTAATCGTCGATTACGCAAACCGTGGCCCAAGCTTGACCCTAAAGTCTTGGTACGAGAAAAGTGCGTTTCTGGTGTTATTTGAGATGATGAATGAGAGTCGGAAATCGAATTTTAGAAATTCCAGTAACATTGACAGATAATTCCGGACGACCCTAATGCTCCTTTCAGGAACTTACCGGTTCAGGGGCACCAAAAGTAATCTCCAGTTCTATCTAGGGGTGGGAAACGATAATCTGAAATCAGATTTCCGAAACTCCTTTAACCTTGCCGGATATTGTATTAGGTGAAAAGGCACACCATTCCAGTCCTGTGTGTGTGTGTGTGTGTGTGTGCGTCCGGATTTTCATTCCCTCTAGCGACTGAACTTGCACGCGCTGGAACATCAAAAATCAGTTCTTTGTGCGTTTTGGGACGTGAAATGAGAATCTGATATCGAATTTTAGAGATCCGATAACTTTCCCGGATAATGCCGGTCGACCTTACCTTAAAAGCCTTGAAGTGCGAAAACTTGACGTATTTCAAAACGGATAATCCGAATCTGATATCCAGTCTGAGAAATAACTGTAACTTTGCCGGATAATTCTGGACGACCGTCTATTATGCAAACTGGGCCAGGAGCTTATCCTTAAAGTCTTGGCGCGAGAAAAGCGAGTTTCTGGTGTTATTTGAGATGGTGAACGAAAGTCTGAAACCAAATTTTTCCTGTAACTGTGCCAGATAATGCCGGAGTACCGAAATATTCGCGAATAGCAGCACCAGCCTAACTCGATGACGGGAAAAGTGGGTCTAGACTGCCTATCCGAATATTCTCGATCCAATTCAAGATAATCTCATTAATACGTCAAATAATGCCATCACAGGGGCTTGCTTCAAAATTCTTAAGGTGTGAGAAAAACTTCGCTGTTGTTTTTATGGGTGGGGAACAAGAATCTGAAATCGGATTTATGAAACTCCCGCAAATTTGCTGGATAATGCAGGATGACCATAATGTCCCCCTTCAGGGACAGGAATACGAGCGACGAGAGAGGGCACCGAAGGCTTCTCGGGGTGGAAAACGAGAATCTAGCTTCGGATTTCAAAAGCTTTGTAACTTTTGTGGGCATTGCTGGAATGAGGTCGAATGGCTTTGCGTTCGAGTCCCGCCTCCGGTCAATCGCTATAACTAAACTTGTAGGCGCAGCCTTTGCGAAAATACGATTGCAATAGGAAATTGCATTGGCAATTGCATCTTCGAGCATTGTTGTCACTTTGTTAGATGGTGGAAAAACTGCACCGATAACTGCCAATTGCCATCAAGCTGCCATTGGACATTCATAAAGTACAAGATGCAATCTGTACCATTGAAAAAAAGAGCGGATTGGCTACAGTATTTCAAATGAATTTAATCATGATCAGGGATAAGTGTACCATGATCTTTAAACATCAACTCAAAGAATTACATAAAATTTTGCAAGATTTAAACGGCAACGAAAAAATGTTCGGATTTGCTGTCGTAGTACTTTCTGGTGATTTCTGACAGACATTAACAGTCATTCCTTGCTCTACTTTTGCTCACGAGATTAACGCATGTTTAAAACAATTGTTTTTAGGGCAAAACGTGGAAACACTTCGATTGACCATAAACACGCGAGTACATTTGCAAGATAAACAATCGGAGCAAATATTTTCTAACCAACTTCTGAATTATGGAAGTGGTGAAGTAGAACTTCATCCCAATACATAATGCATGAAATAGCCAAACAATTTCTGTACTGTTATTCAGACAAAAAGGAACTGATTGAGAGTGTTTTTCTAGGTATACTGTATTATTATCTTGATAATTATTGCCTCTGTAATCCTGTTACTTAATTAGAAAAAAATGTTGATATTATGTTGAAATAAACTTTCAGATACAGAGTAGTTTCCAGTTGATCCAATGCCTTTTAAGTCAATCGACACTATTGTTGATGAAAATAAAACCGTAAATTTTCCAACCCAGTTTTTGAATACTTTAGATGTATCAAGAATGTCACCACACAATCTTTGGTTGAAGATTGGTTTCATGGTTATTCTCTGCGTAACTTAAATCCTCCTAGATTAGGCAATGGTGCACGTTTGATCATCAAAAGAATTATCGGGAACTTCTTGAAGCAAACATTTTGAGTGTAAAGTTTAAAAGAGAATTCGGTTCTGATGCTACGGAATCTGTTGCCACGTATTCCACTGATACTGTCAGAATCACCAATACCACTCAAAAGGCTTCGATTCCCGATTTATTTGGCTTTCGCGATGACCATAAGTGAATATGAAACCCAATCAATATTCATTTGATGCTTGGACTTAGAAAATCCATGTTTCTCGAATGGGCAACTAGATGTTACATGTTTAGGAGGATGTGTGTTGGGGTGAGACCGGGTCAGCTAGTATAAATATCATTCAACTTTTAAAATGATTATGTTGCAACAACGCTCACAAAATTATTTTCATTATTTGGCATCATTGTCATCAATCAAATGTTATCCCTAGTTTTTGAGCTAGATTTTACTCTCATAAGAAATGGCCCATTATGAATTTTATATATATATATATATATATATATATATATATATATATAAAGGAACATAAACTGTTATCAATTGCAGTATATAAAATGGCAACCACCACTAAAAGTAATACGCCTCAGTTCTCCAAGTGGCATTTAATTGCAATTTTAGGTGTTGGAACTTCTGTTGCTTTAGGATTTGCATATTGGTATTACAAGAAAAAGAATTCCAAGAACTCTAAAAAGCTGTGTGATGATGTTCATGAAAATGCAGAAGACAAACCACTAACAAAAGAACTCAAGAATATTATCCTCAAGAAAAATAAGATTTTAAACAATCCAAATTCATGTTAAATTTTTTTTACAATGTGCCTATTCATTAAAGTGATTTCTAAATTTTATTTTGTCACTTAGTAACATTATCTCATTGTGTGGATATTTGCTTACTTATGGGGAAATGTAGAAAAGTTTTAGTCTGATTCAACTTGAACTCAAAGTGTGGGGACAAAATAAAATCGCGCCAGCTGAAAGAGATGGGCATACTAGGCTGGCAACATTATTCTACTGTACGGAAATGTAACCCTATGATAGGTTAACATTTTTTACCATCCCAACGGTAATTCAATTTTCAGAAAGTCTCAATGTTTTTCATTGTTCTGTAGGCAACGATTTCGATAGAAAGTTTATTTTATTTATTGAATGAAAAAGGTAACCAGTTGTTTTAAATGTGAATATTCCGATATTGCAATTAATTAAAAAGATATTAATTAAAAACGTTAAACTAGTTTTGGGCGCCTACTTCGATATATCTGCATTGTTGTAATTATGTTATTTTTACAACAATGACAAAATTTGGCGTCGAAAATCGGTTTTCAGCCAAACTGGAATTTCATAACGTTGCGCTATTGACTGTATTAATTAACTTTGCCTAAAAAATAATTACATTTCTACAACGGAAAAATAATCTAATTTCTACAATGTATGCAATTTTTTTGTTTACAAATTCCTATCTATTTACCTTGAATTTAAATCCAAAACAAAAAAATTAAAGTTGTTTTTCAAGTAGATTGGTACATTAAATACCTTTTTCAACGCTGCCAAGTTAAACTGAGATGGAGTATTGTGGAAATTCTTTAAAAAACTTATCTAACTTTAATCTATGAAACTCAAACAAAAAATAATTACAGAATCGGAAAAATCATTTTTTATATATCTTACCCATCAAAAAGGAATCCACTAGGAAAACAATAAGAGAAAAATATTGTCCAGAAATGCAATGTATTTTCAATTAAAAAATAATTTTATATTAAAATGAATGAATTTTTTTTAAATGAATTTTCTAATTTAAGCCTGCAAGTAATTTAAATATACCTCCTTTAATTACCAGTAATCTAAACACACACTACGACATGTGTCCTTAAATTTAATTACATTTAGAATCTGTTAATTTTATTTGAGTTTTTTTCTTTTGTTTGTTTGAGTATTTTTTTGTTTGAAAAATTACGGCAATTTTGTTTCTTAAGATGAGTTAGGCACACTGTAAAACTAGTTCAAGGTTATTGATATCCATAAAATGTGCCAAAAGAGAATAATTTGCAAAATGACTTGAAATGTTTTAAAAATTAGGAGAGAAAAAAATCGAATCTTCGAAGAAAAATTTCGTTAAATTTGGAGTTACTTTACGAAGAAAAGAGTAATATGTGCTTGGTTCTAGGAAAAAGTTCTTAAAATAGAGAAATTTTCCAAAATAGAGGTTCGTTATACATGAAGGTCTGACTGTATAAAAATAATGCAATGGTTAATTATTTTTTCGAAATCAAGTTTCTTAAGATGACCTGAGCAATTAAAAAAATAGATTCTTACGTAGAAGATATTCAATGTCCAACAAAAAATTATCATTAGTTGATAAAACTTGCTTTTTCGATTACAACATGCGTTTTGAATTTTAAGCATTTTATTTTGATTAATACAAATCTTTAAATGCCTTTTAAAGTTTTTTAATAAATAACTAGATTTTTCTTCGAAGATGTTAGAGAAATATATTCCTTACCTTCAAAATATTTCAAATAAATAATATATTCTTTAAAATTTTTCAAAAAATAGTCAAAATTTTAATTAAACATTGAATAACTTCGTCATTTATGAAGATAATCTCACGAAACCTTTTTTTCGTATGTAGAACAATATTACCCAAGATCTGCATGAAGATTGAAAATATTGCTTAAAAATTACGGATTTAAAAAATTGTGTTTTTCGTCTAATACCCTTTTTGCGAGAACTGATTCAGCTAAATCAGGGATGGCGAACCAACGTTGAATTAGTTGAACAGGCTGAGAAGCCTGTCAAGCGATAACTAAAAAGTAAAAAATAAATTAAAAGTAAAAAAACTTTTTTAAAAACAAGCTTTTATTTATAAGCGCTAAAAAAATAAAATAAACTTTTCCTTTAAAACTTTTTTTACTATCAACTTATAACGTCATTACACAATTTATATGATATAAAAACTTGTTGCGAGATTTACCTGTGTAGAAAACAAGTAAAATAAATAACTTGACCTGACTGATTTTAATTTTAAAAAATTCAAACTAAGTAAATACGAGTACTTAAATATTGCGACAAGCTTTTATATCATATAAATTGTGTAATGACGTTATAAGTTGATAGTAAAAAAAGTTTAAAGGAAAAGTTTATTTTATTTTTTTTTAGTGCTTTAAATAAAAGCTTGTTTTTAAAAAAGTTTTTTTTACTTTTAATTTATTTAATATTACTTGATCATGAATTTCTCTGACCGGAAATGCCTTTCTGCTAACCGGAAGTGGCCCAAATTGTTTGGTTACGTTTCTCTTTCATGGTATATGACATGAAATATGAAAATTAATATACAAATATTTAGTCAGAAATTAAAATAGAATATTTGAGAATAAATATAAATATATTTGGAAATACATTTTTCCTTTTTTATGTATGAAATCTGGCATCAAATTTGTTGTTTAGTGACTTTGTTTACATATATGTTTGATTTTCATACTGAAAGAATCGACAGCGTAGAAAGTTATTTAATAATTCTATTCTGTTTTATTTTTGCTTGAAAATGGTTAAAAGTATTGCTCGAAAGCGTAAGAGACAATTTTATGGAAATAAATACACAAAAAGTTCCGAAAATAACAGCAATTCAACACTTGTTCCTGAATGCACTGCTAGCTCTTCAAAATTGGGAAATGAGAGTATGTCAACTGCAGAAGAAATGTCTGGTCCTCTGCTTGGTAACAGAATCATTGATCTTGAGCTTATTGTGGATGCATTTTCTCAACTTTGCTGCCCAAAATGTTTTGCTGAAAAAGTAGAGCTATTTGAGGATTCCATGTATGGATTATGCTCTCATTTTACACTAAAATGTAAATGCTGTGACTTTTTCTTTGCATTTGCTTCATCAAAAAAAGTTGTAAATGCACCAGTCATAAATACCAGACTAGTATATGGTATGCGGCAGATAGGCAAGGGTTTTGCTGGTGCATTTAAATTATGCTCAACATTAAATTTGCCTCGACTGAGACAAAAACTGCTTTCAAAAATCAGGAAGCAAAGCTTTTAAAAGTGGTTCAGGAAGTAGCTGAGGAATCCATGAAAAAAGCTGCTACTGAAATTCTGGATATAAAACAAAAATTTTCATCTGATTTTGTAAAATGTGGCATATCTGTGGATGGAACATCGCAGCGTAGAGGCTATACGTCTATGAATGGTTGTGTTGCTGCAATATTAGTTGATACTGGTAAGGTGTTAGACGTAGATGTTATGTCGTCCTACTGTCCTACATGTAAGAGACTTCAGAACTATGCCAAGAAACTCTGAATATGAGTCGTCAAAAGTCGACCACATATGTCAGTGTAACTTCACGGGATCTTCGTCAAAATGGAAATTGTGGGGCTTCACGAATATTTCTTCGTTCAGAAAAAAACCGCAGACTTCAATACACTCAATATTATGGGGATGGTGACTCAAAAGCTTTCATGAGTGTGAAAGACACTTCTTATGGAATGAATAGTGTGACAAAGTTTGAGTGCATTTGCCATATACAAAAGAGAGTGGGCTCGCGTCTAAGAAAGCTAAAAACAAAAACTAAAGGACTGTCTGGTAAAGGCAAATTAACTGATAATTTTATCGACCGACTTCAAAATTACTACGGAATTGCTGTACGCAGTAATGTCGGTAACTTAAATGCCATGCAGCAAAATGTAATTGCTGCGTTATATCACTGTGCATCAAGTGATAAGAAACCGATGCATGGTCAATGCCCAATAGGGAAAGACAGCTGGTGTTATTTTCAGCGGGGGTGGCAAATGGAACAAAATGTACCACAAAATATGCTGGTTTATCAAATGATGTTTTAAATAAAATTAAACCAGTATATTTAGAACTATGCGACAAACAGATATTAAGTAAGTGCTTACATGGACGCACGCAAAATGCAAATGAGTGTTTTAACGGAATAGTCTGGCAAAAAGTACCAAAAGAAGTATTTGTTTCGCTCAAAACAATTAAATTTGGGTCGTATGATGCTGTTATACATTTCAATGAGGGATTAAATGGGTGCCTCAAAGTTTTTAATAAAATGAATATTGAAAATCCTGGGGTGTTTACCTTACGGGGATATAAACATTTAGATAAATCCAGAATCCGTCAATCGATTCATAACGCAGACCCCAAAACAAAGAAACATAGGAAAATTTTAAGAGCCCTTAAAAAGAAAAAAAATATTGTTTTAGAAGTTAAAGATGAAGAGAATTATAAATCTGGTGCATTTTAATAAGAAAGTAAGCGTTTTTCTTGTATCAGATTAGTTTAATGTTATTTTGTCGTTTTCTCAAAATGATTTTTCTTACATTTTTTCTTACCGCAAAACACAATATCTCAAAAAGTTATGCTTGGATGAAATAAAAATTTTATGTATATGTTTTTTAAATACTAATAAAGGGAATAGACCTCTCTCTTAAGATTTTATGTCGAGTAGAAATTTTTTTATACAGCAATAAAGTGAAATTACAATAGCTTTTAAAGAAAATTTCAACGTTAAGAAGCTCGAAACACAATAGCTTCTCACGTAATGGTTATATTACCAAAATAAGTGTTTATTCCTTAGATAAGGTTGTACGCTATATTATTCAATTTACAAATGTCAATATATTTATTTTATTTTCAGCTATCATGTTTTGCGAAAAGTCTTATTTTTGCTTATTTTTCATAAAATACCCCTTTCACAGAAAAAATGTGCACTAATAAGACTTTACACTTGGGTGTTTTTCTGATTTTAAAGACCCATAAGGTCATAAAATATGCACTAACAGACAAAATTCAGGTTAGTTCAAAATTTTTCCTTCGAAGGTGTTCTGTTCCCTTAAGTGGACTTATACGTTAAAGAAAGTATTAAGTCAAACTCAAAATAACACATTAAAAAACAAGCCATGTTTGGTTCTGTTATCTTGTTTATGTTTGCAGTGAATCTATCTCACCGGATA
>BMAO01011128.1:0-18029 GCA_019973975.1 Trichonephila clavata | reverse complement strand
TGATATCTACTCTATGAAAGGAACATGTCTACCAAATTTCAAGTCTGTAGGTTGAATAGTTCCAGAGATATCGTGATTAGTCAGTCAGTGAGTCGCTTTTCTCCTTTATATATATAGATAACATTGAAGCACTTTTCGAAAACCAAGTTTCTTAATAACAATTACTTTTTTAAAAACAGAGCGTAAAAAAAAAGTTTTATATGTGTTTGCAATAAAAGTAACTATTTCAAAAAATACTTCCTAGACTTACAACATATATATTTTAGGGTTAATTTATGTAGCATGTTTTGATATATTCAAGAAAGTTGAAATGTGTATTAAATACAGTGTATTTTAGATTTATAGTATGAAAATATTTTGTACTATTTTAGATTTTGTTATTACTACAATTTTATGCTTAAAAATGCAATCCACTTTATACTTCTTATCATAATTTCTTAGCTCGCATTTAGACCAGTGTTTCTTAATTCCATGTGCCACATGGATTTTTGATGAATAATTAAAAGTGCATGGGTCATGTAGCTTTGAAAACAGTATTTGCAATTGCTTCAAAAAAGATATTTATTTTTCCTGCTTTTATATTTAGTATTTTTTGCCCAGGTGTAATTGACATAGATTCAATTGGCTTTCTTAAAATCAAAAGATTTGTTAAGTTACTCATTCTTTAATGTGATTGCATTGTTGTAAACTAATGAAAAATATTCAATTTAGTTATCCATAATGGTCAGGTATTTAATGAAATTGGTCACTAAATTTTTTTTCACATTTTTTTTTATATTCAGGTGGGCTACCTACAGAAAAAAAAAGATTGATAAACTAGTCTAAACTAATTGTGTTGAGCATATTAATTTTGTGCTCATATTCAACACAAACAATAATATTTTGAGATAAATTTTGTATGGGGGTTATATTTAGATCATAGTTCTTTTTTCACATAATTTAATTGTCCAATTAAGTTAATATATGTAGAACTATTTTTTTTTAAATTTTTCTTTATTTTAGGTGATGTGTGTAAAATCAGATTTAAGGCCCTAAGGGATCGATATCGTAAGGAAAAAGTTAGAGCATTTCCAAGTGGAAGCGAAGCAAAGGCGCGAAAGATTTGGCCTTTTTCAGAAATGCTGAGTTTCCTGGATCCCTATATGCAAAAAGGAAGGTATGTCTATTCTTATGACTGTCTGGATATTTTTAGAATAAATTCTTTTATGTTAGAATGATAATTAAGCTTTTTATTATTTTGAAGTACTTGGTCAAACATAACCGGAACAACAACCATGCCAATAATTGTTCCTTGCATTGAGGAAAGAATACAGTTTGAGGAAGAGACAGGAATTGTTCAAGAGGCAGAAATTGTTCAAGAGGAGGACAGTTTTAATTTGCCTGAAACATCCCAGCCTACCCCTATAAGTATGTTTATTTTTCAAAACATGTTTGAAATTAGATTTTTTTTAAAAAAAATATTTGTATTATTTTAAAGTTCGTATATTTTGAAAATTATTTAATACTAATGCATTGAATAAAGGTACAATTGCACCCCACCCCCCAATTTATGTAAATGTAAAGCATTTCACAACAATTTTATTCATATTCATATGTGGTTGCCCTGTTTTGCAGATGTATATATATAAACATCTTCACTTGAACTGTTTAAAAATTTACAATGGGCCAGGTAAAACTTCAAGGTTATCCACAGTTTGCACCATGATGTGTGGATTTCATTGTGGTTAAATGTGCCATTTCCTTTATTTAATGAAAACTAAAAAGGCTAAATATATTTACTTTTAAAAAATTATTTTGGAAATAATAAGATGTTTTATTATTTAGCAAGTAGAAGACAAACACCGAATTCTAAAAAAAGAAAGAGAGCAAGAGAAGAGTTGATCGATGCTGCATTGATGAAGATAGGAGGAGAAACTGACCCAGAAGATCATCTATTCGAGTTTTGCTCTAAAAGCATTAAAAAATATCCAGCGGAAGCCAAAAATGAAGCACTGGAATCCATTGCAAATTATGTATTCCAAATGAATAAAAAATATCTTCAGTAAATTGTGATGAAATTCTTTATATAAATTAAAATTCACAATTATATATGTCAATGTTATTGATATGCATATAATAACTATATGTACCTGAAACTATCTGTGTAAAAAGTATTTTCTTACTGTGTTCAGGTGACAGTTTAGCATCACTTTACCCATTCAGGACCAGGCGATATTACCTGTTAGGCTTTATTTCATTTAAAATCATCACTGTAAAAAAAAAAGCCACCAAAATTTATAGTTCTTAATCATTCCAAATTAAGATCACTCTGTTCACGAGCAAAAGGAATGCATTTTTTCTATGGCAAATAAAGTGTAGACTTTGAAAACCCTTTTATGCTTGAAATATAATTTATCATTTTCTAGTAAAAAATTTCATGACATTTTAAATAACGACAGCAATCTACTTAAAAAATTCACTCAAATGAGAAATATACCCAAAAGAATAAAATATTTTATTTTCTATAAGGTAACTATGAATAATTTATAATTCTAAAATACATTATTATGCAAAACTAAAGTTAGCTAATGGGAAATGCACAGTCAGAGATAAAATACACTCACTTCCAAAAGTTAAGCATGAAGATGTGAAATGCAAAAAAATCAACAAATACTGCTTTGATTGACACAAAATTTGGCAGTAAAGTAGCATATATATTTATACATAAAACAAAATCAATAATTATATACAGAAATGAAAACAATATTAACTTTTTGTAAGTTATCAGATAATGTCATACTGGAGACTTAAACAGAATTATGTATAAAGTGAAAATAAACAGCATAAAATGAAAAAAAGGACATTAATAGGGTATGTGGTTCCCCCTCATCTATATGCCAAGTTTACACCTTCTGGCCAGGCTTTCAATTAGGTGGTCAACCACCGCAGAATTAAGCAATCGCCATTCTTCTTGACTCATCAGTAAACATGACATTGCCCCAGTCAGACACAGTCCAATTGCCATGTTCCCGGCACCACTTTAATCGTGCTCCTCTTGACTGGACGGATAGAGGAACACAAACTCGAGGTACCCAGGCATACAGTCTATTCATAGGTAATCTTCGGAGTACAGTAGCTGCAGATATAGCTTTACCAATGGACGCTGTAACCATTGATATCACACATGTGGAGGTTGCTCTGCGATTCCGCTTGGCTATAATAGCAATATATCGATCTTTCACGGGGGTTGTAACCCTTGGGCGGCCACCTTTGGACAACTATCTGTGTGGTTTGGAATTGGCTCCATAAACGTGAAATTACAGAATGATGAACGCCGAAGAAAAGATCAACATCTGTGATCGACTGCCCTGCTTCAATGTGCCCCACAGCACGCCAGCGCTCAGAATCTACCATTCGTTTTCTGGAAGTCGTAGAAACATGTATGTCTTGAAAACAAATTGTACGATAGTTTTAAACACCTTCTATCAGCACTTACAATCAACTTCTGTAACCCTTCATAAAGCTGGCTTCTTATAAGATTGCTCTTTTTGCATATTTCTTGACATGAAAGCATGATTGGCTGTTACCTAACATATATGCATACTTCCATCTACCTCTGCAGTGAATTGCATCCTCTTCAATCCTGATTGGCTTCCGGAAATCAGCATTTTCCTCTGCGTGCTTAACTTTTGGAAGTGAGTGCATAAACTAATACTATTAGCAGTGGCATAGCTAGGAAACCAAAGGCCCTAGTGCTAAAAAAAATGAGGGCCCTTTCTTGCTTGGATTTTATTAAGTAAAAATGTCTCAATATTTTAAATATACAAAGCTATATTTTTTGTTTACTATATGCTCTTTCTTGGCAATTTCAAAATTTACATTTAAATGCTGAACGTGGGTTAAAACATCTTCCTGGTGGATTGTCTGTGACAAAATGAGAAAGTAATATACTCTTTTAACTTAATTCTGGCAAGAAAAACTGTGTGTATGTGAAATGATGGTTCTTGTTTTAATAAAATGTATGCTTGTTTTAATACAATATAACTGCAAATGAGCCTCATTACATTTAGTAAATAAGTTTTTTAAAAAGTAAAATCTGATTTACACTTGAATACAAACTTTAAAAATTAGTCACGATTTGGTTTAATGAGAGCCAGTATCGTAGACCCCCATTTACACCCCATAGACCCCTAAATTATTTTTTTACTGACATGGACCCGTGGGAGTCTATATAGACCACTTTGGGAATCACTGGCTTAGAGCTACAAAATAGTCCGCTGAGATAGACAGGAAATGATACAAAAAATATGCATGAACATGAAGATACAATAAAACATTATAATTATTTTTTTAAAAAAGAAACCTCTGCAGAGGAGGGGGGGGGGACAAAATTACATCAGTCTATTACAGATACGAGACGATTGCAAAATATTGAAACAGGAAACTAGCTTACTATGAATCATTGTTATTAAAAATAGAATGTAACTAGGCAGGAACTGCCTCTTGTGTAGGTTATGTAACATGTAATAATAAGTGTGGTGAGATTTTTCATGGAACTTTCAAGTAACAGTTTATAGAAAAATTAAAAACATAACTTTTTAATAAGTGAAGCTCGCAACACTAAACAAACAACGGAAAGAATTTGGGGGAATTCCCTACAAGTTCAAAATTATTTTCAACTGAATTGCCATGATTATAGTTATGTTTTAAACTTTTATATGTATATCTTAAATTTGGGAGAAATTATTGCAATTTTGTCTTGCTTGGTGGTCAGGATCCAGTGCAGAGCACTGCCTAGCCCATTGATAACTATGCCACTGAGTATTAGTATAAATAACATTACTTTTTGCCATTTTTGGCTATGTGAGCATCTTGCCATGCTGTCGCTCCCTCATGACAGAAATAATTTTGCAAAGTTCTTCTCGTCTCTTCAGCTTGACGGCTGTACATGTTGTAACCAGTGCGGCTAAGTCTATTAATCGCCAATGCCTCTTCAGTTCGCCACCTGCCATCATTTATATATTTATCAGGTGACATGTTATCCGCAAAATCCAAAGGGCAATACCTTCTTTCACAGGATGGTACTTCTTCTTCTGCACTTTTGATAAAATTATGTAGGCAAACTGCTGCAGCGACAGTAAATGAGCTCGTTTCCAAGCTAGACACGAGTGGCTTTCGGAAAATTCTAAAGCGAGATGCCATAATTCCGAAAGCATTTTCCACGCACCTCCTTGCCCTTGATAGACGATAATTGAAAATCGCCTTGTCTTTCGACAACGCAACACCAGGATATGGCCTCATCAAATTGCTTTTCAGAGGGAAAGCTTCATCCCCAATAAAAAGGAAAGGAAACGTCTTTGGTGTGCCTGGTATTTCCACTGGGGAAGGAAGATTTAATGTGCCTTTTTCAAGGCTTTGACCAAAAATGGAATTTTTGAAAACTCCACCATCACTATTGTGACCTTCAGCTCCGATGTCTACAAGTACAAACTTGTAGTTTGCATCAACGCATGCTAACAATATGATGCTGAAGGTCCCTTTGTAATTGTGGAAACGTGATCCACTTTTTGGTGGTGCCTGGAAAAAGAAAACAGTATTTTTAGTAAAGCAACTATACAAAAACTCCTACAGAAAAGTAAAAATATGAATTTATTACTTCATTTTATCAATAAAAGGTAAAGATAAAAACTGCATTTTAATGGTATACATTTTAATGAGAAAAACATGACTAATTGTAAAAAAGTAGTTGGATGTTTTTATATGTAAATAAATGTTAAACACATTATTTAATTTTTTAAAGATAAACATTACAAATAGTTTTGAATATAAAGTTAAACTTTATAAAATTTATAAATGTGAATAAGTTATCCATGATAAAATTATTAGATTCTGAGGATAGAACAAAAAGTACCCGCATAAGGACATGCTTTCCATCAATGGCCCCTAAACAGTTCGGAAACTGCCACTGCTCATGATATCCTTCAGCAATATCCAGCCAAATATTCCTATCTGGCTTTGCTAAAACAATTGGCTGTAGTGAGGAGCTGATAGCTTCACAAGTTTCTCTTATAATGGTACTTGTGGTTGAGCGACCAATTCTAAATGAATATGACAGACTAGCCATCAAATCCCCAGTTGCCAAGTACCTAAAACATACAATGATAATAAGAATGACTTATAAATATTTATCAACAGAATTGAGGTTCAATAATTCATTTCATTAGTTTAAGAAGCTAATTCAATGAAGGTATATGCTAAATAATAGATTACATACCCACAAATGGATGAAAATAACTAACTTCATGAAAATAGTATTACAGTACAATTCCACACATTTGGCTAGTTTTTATACTATTATAAAATATCACTACTTTTGGATACAAGTAAGTCATGATAATAACTTAAAGGGTAACATTAAAATTCTAAATAATTAAACACTAAATATTAAATAATTCTAAAATTTTTTTTTAAAGACACAGAAATTAGCATTATAATTTTTAGAATGGAGAATCAACATTTATTTTTATAAGCTTTTTCTTTCTTAGTATTACTATAATAAAAAAACAACTTAAGTTTAGGTATTTACCATATTAAAAAGAGCTATTCAATACAAAATATCGAACTCGTAACTAATTTGCAAATATTCATAATTTGTTTAAATATTTTTATAATTTTATAAAAATTTTAAACTGCAAATAAGAAGTTGTGCTTTGAATATAAAATATTCACATTTGAATATCACATACAAACATTTTCAAGGGGATTTGGCACCTTTTGAACAATGCTTTTTTTAATTTATGTATTTAAAAATTATGTTTTAGAATTTCATTTAATGTTTCTATTCAAGAAAATGATACAATAAGAAATTTTGCACATATTATTCACACAATTTTAAAAATTCGAATTTTTTTAAAGAAAATTTTCAAATTGTACTGCTTTTAGAATTATTTTTGGACCTAGAATTTTTTTTTTTTTTTTTGTAATGTTCTTAAGGATGTTCTAAACAACTTTTGGGATCTATTTTACAATAACTTAATAAGTTTTGGAGGGAAAAAAAAATAAAATGTTTATATGTATGCTAAAATTTAACGAAAAAGCCAAAATCTCTCCTACATTTTAATTCTTTTTAAAAAAAGCATTAAGTTTTGAAGTTGACTTAACAAATAAGAACGTCAAAAATTTCAGAATTAACTCACATTTGAAGAAACTTTTACATACCTCAGAGCTAAAGCCAATCTATCCTTTGGCTGAATACTATCTCGATAATTCGTACCCTTTTTAGAAATAATTGGCCCAACTATTGAAAGTAATTTATCGAAAAGTTGCGGAGACATTCGAAAAAAAATTGAAAAAGCTCTCTGTGTCTGACAAACGCTGTTGAAAAGCGTCGTATAGAGGGCTCTGTAACGCGAAACTTTTGTTTTGGTTATGTGTAGGAGCTCAGTGGCAGGTGAGCTACCATTTGGTACAGTTTTAATCTGTAATTGAAGGGTGGTTGCCCTAATAATACAACCTAAGTTTTAATCATATATGTTTAATGTTCGTGTCATGTCCGTGTCGTCCAGCAATAAAACCTTATAGAAGACAAAAAGGGTCGTCTTCATTCTACCACTGAATTCACCAGATGTCATAGTGGTGCATCGGCCGGGAAGGTTCTACGACATCTAAACTGTGCCCAGGGTTGAGGTAAGAGTTTAAAATATTTGATTTTAAATATGAAGATTTGATAGTAATAATTGCAGTCTTGGGTACATTTATATTGACACGAAATAATGGAGGAACAATTAGATAGATTAAAACGTAAGCGAACTGCGCTGAGAACATTAACTACTAAGCTAATTAAGAAAGTTGAAGATAATTTAGAAACGAATGATGACAGGGATGAATTATGTGATTTGAAGGAATTATTATTAGAAAAGAAAAGTAATTTAAAAGAAATTGATGACTCAATTCATTCATTAATAGAATTAGAGTCTTTAGAAACGGATGTAACGAACTCAGAGGAATATCAGGAAAAATGTTCTCGAGCTGTGAAAAGAATAGCACGAGTGTTAGGAAAAGGAGAAAGAACAGAATCTTTCAATAAAATTCCTGATGAAAGCAGGATTAACCTGCAAAGTGCTCACAGTTCAGTAAAACTTCCCAAACTAGTATTAGAAAAATATTCAGGTGACCCAACAAAATTTACAGAATTTTGGAATAGTTATGAAAGTACGATAGATAAAAATGAAAGCTTAAGTAAAGTAGAAAAATTTGCGTATTTAAAAACATTACTTATAGGTCAAGCACATAATGTCGTAGCTTCACTAGAATTAAATGAAAAGAATTATGATAAGAGCATAAAAGCTTTAAAAGAAAGATTTGGAAAAAAAGACATTATAATTAGTCAATTCATGAATAAATTGTTAAAAATAGAACCGGTAAAGGATTCAAATAATGTTAAAGCTTTAAGAAATTTATACGTTGAAATAGAAATTGCTGTTCGAAACCTGGATTCTCAGGGAGTTACGAAAGGATCATTTGGTCAATTATTAATACCAATTTTATTAAAATCTATTCCAGAAGAATTTGTTCGGGAATTTAATAGAAGGAAAAATTCAAAAGAAGACATAAGCGTGACAGATTTATTGAATTTCATTAAAACCGAAATAGAATGTCGTGAAGCGGCTAGTTCTTTGACACAAGAGAAAACAAATACATGGTCTCCACGTTTCGAACAGGCAAAATATGAAAATAGAAAAATGTCTAGAAATGTACCCACGGCTGCGAGTTTCAATACTGTTGACAATCGTGTGTGCATCTTTTGTAATCAATGCCATTGCTCATTTTCTTGTTATAAGAGTGTAAAAGAAAAATTATATAAATTACGTAACGAAAATCGTTGTTATATTTTTTTCCGGAAGTATCATATTAGTAAAAATTGTAAAAATAAAAGTAATTGTCTAAAATGCGGACTTAAATCGCATCATGAATCAATATGTACTAATAGATTAAATCAAAACAACAAGCGAACAGCTTCAAATCAAATTGTCAATCAAAATATTGAAAACCCGCAAAGTAATCTCGTAAAAGAACCAATTAACTCTCCGGATGAGCATTCTCTTTCTGTTATTCAAAATAAATCTTTATGTAAAAAAGATCCTTTATTACAAACATGTTCCGTACTAGCTTTTCATGAGGAAAAAATTGAGTTAACTAATTTAATTCTAGATTGTGGTGCTACGCGAAGTTTTTTATCATGTTAGTTTAGTGAAAAAATTAAACTTAAAAATTGTAGGAGAAGAAATACTTTCTGTTTTTTCCTTCGGAATGACTCGTGCCACACCCAAAACATACTCCGTTGCCGAGCTGTTTATTTCGGATATGAAGCAAACAAATAAAATAAAAGTTAGCTGCCTCGTTACTGAAGTTATAACGGCGGCAGAGGTCACTGCCCCTTCGCGGTTGACACACAAGGCTATGAACAAGTTAGGGTTACACATTGCGGGGTTGTTCGAGACCACAGTGGGAATTCTCATTGGGGTGGATCACTATTGGCAAATAGTAAGAGGTGAAAAGGTCAGAATAGGGAAAGAAATTTATGCGATTTCAACTCGTTTTGGTTGGGTACCGGCAGGGTTACAAGATCCCCCCTACACACGGGAGGGAGAATTCGAAACTCAAAACAGTGCGATTATAAATCTTTCTTCTTGCGTGAAGGACTCTTTAAGATCCTTGTGGAGTTTAGATTTGATGGGAATTACTGACAACCAAACTGTTTCTAAGGAGGAAAGGGAGATAATTCAGGGTTTGGAAAGGCAAATACAATTTGAAAATAATAGATATTCTGTTGGCTTGCTATGGAAGGCGGAAATGGGTCAGTTAGAAAATAATTTCGCAGTTGCATTAAGGCGATTTGAAAATCTTAAGAATAGATTAAATAGAAATCCCGATATTTTTGAGCAGTATAAAAGAGTAATAGAAGAGCAAATAAAAGATGCATATAGATTGTCAACAGACGCAATTAAAATTTTCTTAAATGCTGGGATGGATCTACGGAAATTAAGATCCAATTCCTCGGAACTTAATTCTTTATGGATTGAAAAGGGTTTCAATGTGGGATTGACTAAAGAGTCAAAATTTTTGGGCATGGTTTGGACCTTAGAAATGGACAAGATAAAATTAAATTGTGAATTTTTAGAGAATTCATTCGATCGTATTCTTCAAAAGGCTACTAAGAGAACTATTCTTCAGACTGTAGCGAGAGATTACGATCCAATGGGATTGTCTCAGCCCTTTACGATGATGATGACAATCATGTTACAAAAAATATGGACTGCAGGACTTGATTGGGATGAAACCCAACCAGAGGAGATGAGGAAGCAAAGACATGTCAACGAGGAGAGTGTTGTGAATGAAAAGGGATCTAAGGACATTCATTCACTTACGGCTTCTATTCGAGGCATTGAAACTTCGACTTTGTTGGACTTGACCCGATTCATTAGTTTATTGAGAGTTCATCGAATCACGGTGTATGTCATGAGATTTATCAACAATACTCAAAGAAAATCCATCAAATTAAAAGGCCCGTTAAGTTCAACTGAAATCTCAAGTGCCGAGCGCTATTGGGGGAAAGCTATTCAACGAAAACACTTTCAAAAAGAGACTGTAGATCTTTCTCAGGGAAAGTCTCTAGACAAGGTATCTAAAATTTATTCGCTTAACCCAGAGCTAGATATGCATGGTCTTCTGCGTCTAAAGGGAAGACTTCATTTCTCTCTCTCTCTGATCTAGATTTCGGAGATAAACACCCATGGTTGTTACCTAACAAGGATAGGTACAGTGAATTAGTAATTCTACATGCCTATAACCATTTACTTCATGCTGGTGTTGAGGCTACTTTAGCCCAAGTCAGAGAGAAGTTTTGGATTTTAAAAGGACGCCAATGTGTCACATCTATTTTAAGTAGGTGTTTCTTGTGCAAAAAATACACAGTACGTTCTGGTAACCAAGAAATCGCCCCTTTGCCACCAGATCGAGTTTTGGAATCACCTCCATTTTCAATTTCAGGATTGGACTTTGCAGGTCCTTTTTTCATAAAAGACAGTGATAAGAAACACTACCTGCTGTTGTTCATATGTGCAACCACTCGAGCCTTGCATCTCGAACTTCTTCCTTCAATGAGCACAGAACAATTTTTGCTTGCTTTCCGCAGATTCATTTCCCGACGTGGACTCTGTTCAACAATTTACTCAGACAACGCTAAAACTTTCAAGCGTGCTGAGTTAGAATTGAAAAATTTTTGGAGATGTATGCTACATCCATCTGTACAAGATTTGTTTTCAACTCATGGTATAACGTGGAAATATATTGTAGAAAAAGGAGCATGGTGGGGAGGGTTCTGGGAGAGGCATTTCAGAACAATTAAAACTTGTTTACGAAAAATAATTGGCCGTTCTAGTCTTTCTTTGAACGAGCTAGAAACTGTATTCATAGAAATCGAAGCCATGATAAATTCAAGGCCAATATCTTATATCTATGATGACCTTTCTGAGCCCTCACCACTAACTCCTGCACATTTCTTAATAGGTAAACGTTTACTTTCTCTTCCAGTAACAAGAGTATCCAGAGAAGACCTTACTGGGTCTAGACTTTCTTTACTTAAGAGATATAGACATCAGCAAAATTTATTAAATCAGTTTTGGAATCGTTGGAGGAAACACTATTTGCTATCTCTAAGATCTATGAATATATGTCCTCCTTCTAAAGTAACTTGTCAATTTAAGGTTGATGATGTTGTACTCATACATGATGACCGCTTCCCTAGGAATCTGTGGTCAATGGGTAAGATTATTGAAACTTATACTGGAAGAGATGGTAAGATTCGCTCTTGTCTTGTTAAAACTAAAAATAATGCCATAAGAAGACCAGTTCAATTGCTGTATAATCTTGAAGTATAATTATTAATTTAATATGAATTTTGTAACTAATTGAGTTATTTTCTGTAATCTATATATTTACGATTTTATCATGTATTAATTTTCTTCACTTTGTTAATGTGAATTTTTAATGAATGTTTACATACTTTGCTTTTATATTTTGTAGAATGATTAGTATTTTGTATTAAGTAATTGAATGTGTAATTTGTTGTGTATGTGTGTATCTAAATATCTTGATTTTAATTGTAATGTAACATTGCTTAGTTAGTGTTAGAACTTTTTATTGTTTAATTTGTTATTGTATTATATTTTGTGTGAACTTAAAAGTTCACAGGTGGGGAGTGTTGAAAACCGTCGTATAGAGGGCGCTGCTCTGTAACGCGAAACTTTTGTTTTGGTTATGTGTAGGATCTCAGTGGCAGGTGAGCTACCATTTGGTACAGTTGTAATCTGTAATTGAAGGGTGGTTGCCCTAATAATACAACCTAAGTTTTAATCATATATGTTTAATGTTCGTGTCATGTCCGTGTCGTCCAGCAATAAAACCTTATAGAAGACAAAAAGGGTCGTCTTCATTCTACCACTGAATTCACCAGATGTCATAAACGCATCTCTTCTATTAACACAGACGCTCCTTTTGATCGCCGTTTTTGAAAAATGGGACGAACCCACCATTGTTTCCTTTCCTCCCTTTTTAAGGCTAATAAAATTGCAAAAAATTCATTTCTCTTGCGATCCATACTTTACAATTCTAAATCAACAACTTAGAGCGATTTTCAACAATTACCTTCAGCGTCACCTAATGCGCAAATCCACCGCGAGCGTACGAAAAAGCTTTGGTGTGAATCGATCGATGAAAATATGTCTAAGCGCTACTTTGATCACGACGCGTGAACACCTTGGTGTGAATGAGCCTTTAGAATTATGAATGTCCTAAATGTAATGAGCGAATGGGATTATATATGAACGAGAGAGTGTTGTTTTGGATAGATTTGAATGGAGATGTCAAAAAAAAAAGTGTGAATGTGCATGATGTTTGCAGAAGTACAAGAAAGAATTCATGATTTGTTACGCTGTATCCTTCACTCGGAAAAGATCAGCAGTAAGAAAGTGCTGTTTTTTTTTTATATTTTTTATCTATACAAATAAATAAAATTGAAGTGTCTGTTTGTAATTTCAAATTAGCAGCTTTTTACTTAATGCACTAAAAGTATATACGGTACTCATAACAAAAAACCAATTTTTAAAATTTTTGACTGTCTGTCTGTTTGTTCCGGCTAATCTCGGAAACGGCTGGTGCGATTTTAAAAATTCTTTCACTAATGGAAAACTACATTAACGGGGAGTAATATAGGCTATATTTTATTCCCGTATTCTTACGGGAACGGAAATTATACGGGTGAACGTGAAACTGAATGCCAAGATGAACGCCAAGTTGAGCTAATGAAGTCGTTGTTTTGGTTACTGGCGACCGATGCTCTTCATGAGACATAATAGTGTTACGCGCACATAATACGCTGACACGTGCCATAATTTTTTTTTTTATGATAGTTATCTCACTCTTCAGTTAAGTAGAGCATCGGCTGTTTCGGATGTACTTTTAAAAATAATAAATCAAGGATTCATAAGCAAAAAGCAATGCAAGAAACAAAAAATTGATAAGTTTTACGGTTAGTTTTAATCCTTTCTTTTTTTTTATTTACATTTTTAGTCTCATTTAAACAATAGTTATTATAATCCCAATCTATATCTATACAAATAAATAAAATTGAAGTGTCTGTTTGTAATTTCAAATTAGCAGCTTTTTACTTAATGCACTAAAAGTATATACGGTACTCATAACAAAAAACCGATTTTTAAAATTTTTGTCTGTCTGTCAGAATATAAACAGATATATTTATAAAACGTCATGAAATACCCAGCGAAGCGGGAGGGTAACGGCTAGTCTTAAATATATTTGATTAATCTCTGTATTGTTTTCATTACGCATTCCCCTTGTCCCGCGCTATCCCACTTGCCACCATTGTCATTTTCACTTGTTGCTTTCCTCGTTTTGTCGCTAAGGGTTCCCTAGGATTTTACCAACCTTACCAATACGGTTGTTATAATATTTAAATGCCAAAAAGTAATACAACTTTGGTACAGGAACTCTGTATGCAGGTATGTTGTACATGAGTAGAAAAACGCAAGAAATCTGCTCAGTCTGACATACAAGAAACACCATAATAATAAAGAAAAGTAATTATTTTTCCAATTATATAAATTTTGCATTTTTTCAGGTAGACCAAGACTTTGGTTTTTTTAATTCTACTGTATTAGCTGGAAAAATATATTTATAGACATAAATATTTTTTAAAAGATGAGAGCATAAATGAAGAAAGTTTCTTCTTTTCGGATAATAAGACATTGAAATCTTAATTCCTAAAGCTGGTCCTCGATAGTTTTAGTGGGGTAAAAGTGAATTAGAGCTATACCTCAGAAAATTATCACAATACTTATTCATATTCAATGATAGTTGTTGGCTTTTAGTATCAAGTGTTTTCCCCATGAAATTACAAAAACAGAAATACAAGATAGGTAGTAGAAACCATCCTTAAATGACTTTTTTTACTTTTCAGGTAGGGGAAAGGAGACAGCTTGTCGTTTTTAGTTTTTGAGTATTGAAATTAATGTTCTAATTTGATATCGGTACACTACGTTCAATTGTTGTTGTTGACAATCGTCAAGTTGGCAATAACATTACAATATGGTTACCAATATTTTTAAATTTGGTTCTGTGGTTGCCATCCATTATTATATTTTTTAATATTTTATTCTCTTTTGTAATTTTAATTTATTATGTATATGGTTAGATATTGTTATTATAGTATATTAAAGCGAACTTTTTATTGATTTATATTTATGGCAGTATCCTTATTAATTTCAGACGATTTTAAGTAGATTTTTTTTCCACAAACGTTTCATGCTTTCCGTTGTCTGGATTGCAGCTATAGTCTTCTGTCATTTATTTATAAATGGATATTTTTCAAATAACCATTTGTTTTCTAACAATTAGAAAACAAATAACTATTGTTTTCTAACAATTTTTTTTTTAAATTCTTATTCTTGATTGAGATTTTGCTTATTTTGGCTATCATGAAATGTGATAAGCATGGCAGCAAGAGGAAGAAAGTTTACAGACAGGTTAAATAATTTGACTGCAGTATGTTTTATTGCAGATGTTTACGATGAAAATTTGCATGACCACGATAGTTAAGTCTATCAGAAATAATTCCTTTTTCACTGGCAGATAATTGTAATTTTACTTCAACTTTATTTTTAATTAATGCATTTTTAAACTTCCTAGGTCAATAAAATTCACAAATAAAACTTTGAATTTTTGGATAGATTGAAAATTATTCAAATTGTTTTCAATACACTCAAATATATTCATAACACATGTAAAGAATCGGATCATAACAGTTCACCATTATTCTATTTACATCCTGGAAGTGATTTCTTTTTTCTTGAAATTTTTTTAGTTTTCAACAGTTATTATTTTTCTATTTTTCTTCTGCTTCTTTTCCAGGCATTTCTAAATACCTTGTGTTCTATTTCTTTAAATACTGGTACTCATATTTTTCTAACTGATTTTCTACAATTATTGTACTTACATTTTTGCTTTTTTTTTATAAAATAAATGTAATTTCTCTTTTGTCAGGAATAAGCTATTCTTTTAAATTATTTATATGTGAGAGCACCATCTTGGATTGAAAACTATTGAATGCCAAAATCTTATTTGCATCGATTTCAAAACTGAGCCTAAAAGACGTTTTGTGTGACACATAGTGTACTGATAACAAATTAGCTCCCCTATCTTACACTATTAAAATTCGAAGGTAAACAAACGTATCTATCTATCTATCTATCTATCTATCTATCTATCTATCTATCTATCTATCTATCTATCTATCTATTTGCGTCTATCTTCTCACGAACAGCACCACGCAAAAGTCGCGGAAGGTACCAAAAGATCGGGAATTTTCCGGGGAAGCCGTATTGCCTATTTATATTCCGATATTGTAATTAGTTAAAAAGATATTAATTAAAAACCATAAAACGCCCAATTGTTTTACTCCTGCCGGTTGTTTACTTGGCGGAACTTCCCTTCCGTTTCGGCCGAGCGGTAATCTTACGTTTTCCACCATATTAAAATTGTCATCTAATTTTCGGTGTCGAAATGAGACAAAAAATAACTACAGAATCGGAAAGATCATTTATTTCGCCACGACACGGTATAATTTTTTTTGTAAAATAACAATATTTTCTATTTTTTTCGAATTTTTTAAAATAGTGTTAAAACAGATGCGTTTTAATGAAAATTATTTCTAAATCGTTGGGTATGAATTACTTTTCGTGTTATTAAATTGATATTCTACACTAATTAACTTCAAGCCTTTCTCTTTTAGATCCATTCATTTAAAAAATAAAATTCCCAAAACTTTTTTTTTAAAGAATTTTTAAAAAGTAGTCTTAATTTTTACTTCACATTGAATAACTTCGTCATTTATGAAGATAATCTCACAAAACCTTTTTTCCGTGTGTACAGTAATATTATTCGTAACATATACGAAGATTGAAAAAATTGCTTCAAAATTACGGATTTAAAAAAAAAATTGTGATTTTCGTAAACTTATGTTTTTTTTTGAGAAATAAATTAAAAAGTAGTAATTTGTACATTTTTTATTTCAAAGTACGTTATTTTTGCAAATAGTTGGTGATGTTTGAGAGCATTAACGCAAAAATTACGCCCTTAAAATAATGGTAATGATTTTTTAAAATAATTTAAAATACGCGATTTTACATTTAGCCAAACATTGGTTAACTGTCTGGTGGCGGAGTGCTGAGAGCTCCCGCTACACTCAAGACTATAACTGCAGCACTGCCGCGCACGGTCAATGTGAAGGATGATGTCCGCCTCGTAGAAACCCGCCGGTCGCCTTTTTTCATACTTGTCTTAAATTTTTTCTCCTACTGGACATTGCGTCGCCACACATTACTTTTCGTGTTATTAAATCAATATGCTACACTAATTAACTTCAAGCCTTTCTCTTTTAGATCCATTCGTTTAAAAAATAAATTCCTAAAACTTTTTTTTAAAAGAATTTTTAAAAAGTAGTCTCAATTTTTCCTTCGCATTGAATTACTTCTTCAATGATTGAATTCACTTGCTGTATCCCCACTGATCTGAAATTTACTTCATTTTCAGTGCTGCCATTATGTAAGCAAATGGTATGTCACAATTAATTGCTAAATGAGCATTTTTAATCAATTTTATTAGAAAATAATTAATAAGTTAGTTTTTTATAATATACCTTTTTTCGCAGATGCGTGTTTAAATAATTTAATTAACACAGAGTGGAATTAAAAACTATAAAATTAAAATTAAAAAAATTACATGTTTTTATCAAATAGTATTATTTTCTTTTTGAAAGTTTTTTCAGTGAATGTTGGCATGTAACTAGGTTTTCCCCCAAAGGTAGATTTTAACACTTATATATGTTTAATCAAACTTCCAAACGTTTCAAGAGCTATCTGTAGAATTTTTTTTATTAGTATTTATTGATAATGGATTTAAATTAATATATTTTTTTAAATTAAAATGCATTCAATGCATTTCTGAGATTCATTTAAAATATTTATCAGTATCGTAATTTTTGTTCTCTTTCATAAAACTTATAGTTTACTTTAAAATAATGCGAAATTGCATGAAACTTTTTTCCCCGTGTCAAATATTTCAAAAAATTCTCACAATTTAACTTCAAGAATCAAAATAGTAGTGAAATTTTTAATTTGAAAAATTTATACTTCCTGTCTTTTTTTCAGCACACAACTAATTTTAAAAAGGCTACAGTTTCATTTCCGGAAAAAAACAATTTTATAGAAAAAAAAACAACTTTTTTTTTTTTTTTTTTTTTTTTTTTTACAAAACAATGCTGTTTTGCATATTTTATGATTTTTTCTCCTCCCGTGTGTCGATTTCGCTTAAAAATTACGGATTTTAAAGATTTCTTTTTGTGATTTTCATAAAATAAAGTTTTTGCGAGAAATAATACAAGCATTATTTTTGTAACCTTTTTTCTTTAAAATTAT
>BMAO01011127.1:0-20910 GCA_019973975.1 Trichonephila clavata | reverse complement strand
CATAGTTAACCACTGAATAATTGTATTCCTGCAAAAAATTTATTTGTTTTTATAATATATATTTCTTTAGAGTTGTTAGAGAAAGAGCAAATTTTTGTAATATTTTGGTTCAAGTTTCTCATTATTTTGAAAAATAATTTTAAAAAAAAATCTTTTTGCTGTATTTTTATAGTTTTGCAACATATTGTTTAAAAAATAACAATTAAATAATTATTTAAGTCATATTTCAAAAAAAATGTCTTCGAACCCTGTCGGATACCTTAAAGTTTTGATTTGCCATTGGGATGTAAATAAAAACAAACGTAAAAGTTATTACAACTCTGCGTTTCTGAAACTTAGAGCTTTGAAATTTTGTGAGTTTGTAGAAAAGTATATAAGAAATTTAGACTAAAAAAATAAATTTGATTTTTTTAACTGGTTTTTGTCAATTGTGAATCGTACTGTGTCCCCTTAGCACATCAAAATTTCAGAAGAAAATGAAAGTTGCAAACACTCACAAACATATATCTCAAATTTAGGAAATTTTCGAAGAAAGTTCTTGAAAAACTCTAAAGAATTCTTAAAATATACGTACTCTAACACATAACAATAATTCTTCCTCGGTTGTTTTTGCCCTGTACATTTTTATTATTATCTTGATAGTTCATATATGCTCCGTTAAGATTAAAGTTACATAGAATTTCATGGGAAGGGGTTTTCTGAAGTTCCTTCCCTTCCCTCCTCATCGTAGGGAAGGATATCCCGTACTCGTGAATAATAAAAACTTGTTTTACCGCTAAGAAAAGTTATTAAAGCATCATGTTAAAAAATAAATGGATATAAAAATATTTCCTTTGTTGTCATGAAAGAATACGGTAAGTATGGGTGCTACTATATGTAAAATTATTCATGGAAACAGAATATATTTGTAGTAGTTTATATTTTGTTTTTTACAAACAAACACAAATCTGAATGACTAAGTTAAGGTAACTGGGATTTAAGAAGTAAAATACTGAATCAAATGAGCATGGTATGTTTAAAACTGTTTTATTAAACTCTATTATAATTATCTAATATAAGTACTTAATATTAAATTATATATATATATATATATATTAACTACTTATAAACTATAATTTTAAAATAGTTTTGTATTATGTATTTTTATTCACTATTTAATGTAACTATTATTATATTTAACTATTATAAACATCAACATTTATAACCATCTATTATTTATATGACTGATTTTCCTTACTTGTGTATTCTTATAATTGTAAATTACTTAAACTGCATAATTAGTGTTTTTTTTAATTATATGATCCTTTGCTCAGAATATATATCTGAAGAAAATCATATAACATTGTATGTAAAATTTAAGATCGATAGGGCCTATATATATAAAGAAGAAGCGACTCAGTCAGTTATCACGATATCTCCCCAGAATTATTAAATCTACCGACTTGAAATCTTGTAGACATGTTCCTTTCATGGAGTAGAGATCCGCTAAGAACGGATTTTTTGAAAATCGACACCCAAGAGGCATTGCTTAGATTAAGGGGTATAATACATAATTATTTTCATTTTCTTTCCTTCGAAAGACGTTTCAATGGATTAAAGAGCGTTGAAAATAATTATTTCAGTTTTTGAACTATTAGTCTTACAAATCTGAAATTTGATTGGTTAGTTCCTTTCATGGATTAGAATTCCTGTAAGAACTGATTTTGCTAAAATTGAATCCCAAGGGGTTGTGTGAAGAGTTAAGGATATTTTGAGGACAGTTTTCCCCGTGTTTGATAAATATCTTTGATTTGGAGTTGCGATTGCTTTAGTGCCGTTCTAGAAAAATATCTCAATTTTCAACTTAAAGACCAACAGACTTGAAATTTAGTTTGCATGATCCTTTCATTGAGTACAGACCCATTAAAAAAGAGGCTTTGCGAAAATGGATCCTAAGTGGCTTTGCAAGGGATTAAGAGGTGCTAAGGATAAGTATTCTCGTTTTTGAACTATTAGACTTACAGACTTGAAATTTGGCAGTCATGTTTCTTTCATAGAGTACAAATCCAGCACAAAAGCGGCGTTTACAACAAATTGACAATCGAGAGGGTTGCGACGTGTTCAATTGGTGATTAAATTATAGATTAAAGAGAATCCATCTTCTAACTTGAAATTTAGTTTGCATGTTTCTTTCATGAAATATAGATCCATTAAGAAAGGATTTCGCGAAATTGACATCCAAGGGGGGGGGGGAGTTGCAAGAGAGTTTTATACTTAAAAAAAATCGTTTTATGAGTAACTAAACCCAGAAACTTTAAATTTAGCAAACATATAGCCTTTGCTGAGAAGAGATCAGATAAGAAGGGGATTTTCAAATATCAACGCACATGTGCCTTACGGAGGCATTATAGATAAAAAAAAATACGTTTTTCAACTATTAGACATACAGATTTCCAATTTGGCAATCATGATATTTTGTTGAGCAGATATACATGCTAAGAAAAAGCTTTTATTTTATTTAATTTGCAATTCACTTAAATTTAGCACATAAACAAGTTATTTTTTTATCACAATATCTATAGTTTTATTTTTCAATTCACCTGAGCGAAGAACAGATATACCAGCTAGTTAGTATATAAAAATAACATGTATGCAATTATTGAATTTATTATATTACATGGGTAGACTTTCTTAGTATTAAAATTTTATATTAATATATATGATATAAACAAAACTATACTACACTCATGCCCGTAAACTAAGGATAATTCAAAATCACTTGGAAATTGAACTCTGGATTAAAAATTACAGCAGTACAATAATTACACACATCTTCAACAATAACATACAAATTCGAGATAGTCATCAGATGCTGCAGACAATACTTCACAATGGTGTTTACTTTGTAAGGTTATCATCGGCAACATAAATGCAGCGCACTCAGATGGAAGTATCCAAGGAACTTGGAATCGCCCAAAATATCATCTCTAGGCTTTGTCAACAATTCTAAGACGGCGGAAACGTCATTAAACGTTACAATACAGATCGCCCAGGAATGAAATGCCAAACGAAGAACAATATTCCTAAGTAACTCGAAAAAGAAGAAGACAGAATAAAGCATTTGACCTGTCTCCTCAACTATTTGCAGCCACAGGTACGACTCTTTTTTTAAAACAAACCGAGGAAAGGCGTTTAGAACACATTGTTCTACATGCTCGTTGGCTTCTTGAATATTTTCCACTTAAAGGCAGCTTAGTGTTTCTAGTGATTAGCCTGGAGTAGATAACATGCAATGTGTGCGTGTATGCGTGCGTATGTGTGTGTGTAGATATCATCACAGTTTGTTGTTTTTTTAAAGTCCTCCTACGACTTTAAGATTTTAGATCGAAGTCCAATTTAAGACAAGCTTTCATATGAAGAATATCAGTACTCATTACCTCGAAGGCAACATCATATAACGGCACATTATGGTGGTGCAATATTGCTCGTTTGAGGGAACTTTATACTGTGCTAAAGAATAAAACTACATGTTTAAATCGAAACCATTACAGGCTAAATTTATAGAACATTATTCTGAAACAATATTTATGTTTGTTTAGGGATACCATGAGCACAGAATTTGTGTTTATAGGTGACAAGGTCTTTCTTCACCAAGTAAATATTGTAAGGAATGTCTTTAATCTGAGTTTATTACCCCAATAGAATGGCCAGCATTCTCACCTGGCTTGCATCCGGTACAGCATGTTTGGCCCATGGTTGGCCAACAAGATTCTGCCCTTCAACCACCTCCTACATGTGTACCTGAACTTCGGAGAGCATTCCATGCTGAAGGGAATAATCTACCTTAAGATCAGCTGGATAATGTGATACTCAGCATGCCTACGGAATGTATTTCGTAACATGGGAGACATACACTGCATTAATTATCATACAGCCGGGTAATATTAAATCTTTATAAAAGAAGTATATTTGAAATTGCTCCAGAATAAAAAAAATAGTTGTTTTTAGGAATGGTATCACACATACGCCATCTTTTTTTGTTCTTTATCTTTTGTTTAATAAATGAGCTATATGAATAAGCCACGTTTGTTTTGTCTCTGAGCTGGCATTTTCCTTATATTATGGACATGAGTCTATATAAAAAAATGAATGTGTTTTGTAATTATCATTATATAATTCTTAAAATCTCTTTCATACAGAGTCTAATCAAATGCCACCTAATAATGCAAAGCGGCAATATGCGAGCAGAATTTGCATATAGTGTAATCCCCATGCTATTAATAATATAAAGCAAAGGATGAGAGATAGATGTTTTTATGAAATTGGGTAAAATAAACATTTAACAAAGTACAGCAAATGATGATTAAATTGCATATATCTATAAAATTGTACGCAGTTGTTAATATTGTTATGATTGTAGAATTTGAGTATATGCGAATAAAACTGCGATGAATTGAATGGAAAAAATGCTACTTGGAGGATTTAGGTGGACAGAGTAGGATTAATTGCGTGATATAATTTAAAAAAATAAATTATAATTCCTACACTGCCTCAAAAGATGCAGAAAACAATTATATTTTTAATGATTAACCCCTTAAATTGTTTTCCAGCACACAATATGGGATACCGAAAGTTCGCCATAATCTGTTTGACTGTACACTGCATGGTCACTCTGATATTTTATGCTCTCTATCTTTGATTTGCATATATTTTTAATTCTTATAGTTAAATTATGAAGGCTAATATATATATATATATATATATATATATGTTTTTAAAATATGCGGTTTTTTAATGGTACTGAAATGCTGCTCATCAGGGTTTTTCTTTGTGTTGAAGACGGGAAATTTTCATTAAATGCAGGAATTTAATTTCTTATAAATATTCGATAAAGAATAGTGATTGGCAAGACAATGTGTAATTTTTTGATTGAGAAGAAACGAAAATGGAAAGATAATCGAAATAATGCTGATATTATATCTGTCTCCATTGTAATGTAAGACTTCGTATGATACCATGCTTCAAATTGTGTGTGCATGTGTATATCCACACACACGCACACAATTTTCAACGTTTGAAAAAGTGGTATGGACATGAAATATTTTGTAACTATGAGAGAAATTATTTTAAGATAAAAGAAACAATCTTCATAGCAAACAGAGTGCATTTATATTACAAGCAATTTTATAATAAAAACTGTTTTTTAATGTGCAATACACATTTTCAGGCATTGACATCCGCTTCTGAGCTATAGTCCAAATTTTAAGTCTCTAACTCAGCAGAAAGTTAGTTTAGAATCAATTACAAAATTTCCCCTCTACAGACATACAAGAAAGCGAGTTAATAAAAATTTGGTAATAAAAAGCAAACATTAAGGGGATTTTGTGTTCTACAAAATTAGAAAATAAAAAAAAATAGCGTGGAAACTTTAAAATGGAAAATTATATTAAAATTCTTCCGTTTTCACATTCTGTTAAATATGGTGCCCTGTTAGTTATATGAAATAAAAATTAATTTTCCCTTTTTTGAAACATTTTGGGCAAAAACAATTGATCGTTTAGGTACTTAACTAAAGGAATAGCATAAATTATAATTCAAGATTATTTTTCAAAAACCCCTTTAAGAAGCATTTATTTCTCTTTCTAAATATGATTTGAATACTTCAAAAGTTATTGACATCAACATTAACTCCGGTATCGGTTTATGGAAACAAATGTATATGCTGAGTTAGTTCGCGGCAAACATTTAAAAGAATCTGCTGAATCAGAGTTGAACAAAAAGTTTATGTGTCGGAAAGATACTTCTCTTGTTACTGACTCAAAAATAAGCTGTTAACAGGATTGTTCCGATGCCCAGAGAATAAAATCTTGAAACTTTAAAGTAATACTTCTATAAATCCAACAAGACTAAAAAAAGAAATCCTTTCCTTTTAAACAAACACTGCTGGAAAGCCCTCTTGTAGGCGCCAGAGCGAAAGAACTAATCAATGAAGAAGGAAACAGTTATTCCTTCAAAATACTTCCCTTCCTTGTGAATAACCATCGCACAAGTACTACTTTGTTGGAAACACTTGAAAACAAATTGAAAACTAAATCACTCGTGTACGCGAATATGCAAAGAAGTACACTTTCGACTACAAGAGAGAAATCATTTCGAAGCAAATGGCCGTAAACTTTTCTGGCAAGAAAAGAAGAGAGGTTGGGAATGAACTTTCTGAAAGGCTTCCAACAGAACGCAGTACACGCAAAGAAAAGATAAATTCTATTCGAAAACGGCTTTTCGATTTCTTTTAAAAGATTAACGACAACGAGTCAAGAACTTTGACGAATGGCCCGGGCTATAGTTATATATTTTGTTCAGGAATGAAACTTTTTTTATTACTATTTTTCTTTTACTGCTCGTTGCTATTTTGAAGCCATTTATAACGTAGTCTCAGTTTGTAAAAATGTCTTTGAAAATGGAGTTTTACACAAAGAAGCAATTTTGTAGAAGTTGGAGTCAATTCTCAGGCCAAATCATCTATTAAAACTTGTGATATGTTATGCCATATACTATAGTTTTGACACGTTTGTCACGTGTAATGGAAGCAATATAACTTTCTTTTCAAGACAGAAATTCATTCATTATTTTTAAGCTTTGGAAATTGAGTATAGTAATAAATATATGTTTTAGCCATATATATATTCGATGTAATGATTAACTTCATCAATGAACATAGGGGGTTTTTCACTTTACAATATGCTGTTACCAAAACTTTTTAAAGACATTTATTTGGGATTTAAGGTAATCGACTAGATTTAACAAAGTGATTAAAAAACGGATACATGATTAATTATTTTTGATATTTCCTTTCTTCTGAATTAGAATGAACATATAACATTGCCTTAAGTTTAGTATTACAGTAAAATCCTTAAAATTAAATGCACAATTTTGTACAGAAAATATAGTTATAACTATATAAATATTACAATTTATTCTCCTTTTATTAAAATTACTTCTATAATAGTAACATTTTGCTAACATGAAGCTAGGACTTCTATACAGAGCCTGAACTAGGATTCAGTAGGAGTTTACATTACTTTCAGAATAACAAAAATAATAATCAGTTTTTCTTTTTCGTTAAAATTTGTATACTCTAATGTATTAAAATATGATTAATCTATTTCTTAATTATATATTTTAAAAATCCTTGTTCCTGCTCTGAACAGAAGTATTAACTATATATAAGCAAATAATAATTATTATTACAGAAGTATTTTCATACAAGAAGGATGGTTTGAAAATAGGTAATTCTATCTTCACATTTTTCATAAAACAATTTTAAATGATTTTTATATTGTAATGTTATTCTTAAATTAATATTATAAGTATATTCTCTAATCAGGTGGCAGTAAATACCGAAAAAAATATTCATTTATACGATTTTCCTAAATCCTGGTTCCTAACCCAGACAGATACCGTAAAATGATTAAGTATTACATTATAAGGGATTGAATAGTTATGATTTGTAAGGATTAACATATTTGTGCCGTATATATCAACATTAATGCGTATATTTAAATATGCATTGGCAAAACTTTAACAATAATTCTTTGACTTAATAAGAAAATAATGAATTTTTAACAATCATGCGATATATAACATGATGTAAAGTCAAAGAAAATATAAATACATATCTATCATTTAATAATTTGTGCTATAAAATACGATTCTAAATTTTATAACTAATACTGATTATTTAAAAAAAACTATTTTAAACTTTCTTCTTACTGATTTATCTTACAAATCTTTAAATTTATATTCAGGATTTTAAAAAAAAAATGCTTCTTCATTCAGTAGTTTTGTAGATATGTTATTTTACCTTTCAAGTACGGGAAGAATTTTACATGGTATTGAGAAATAAAATCTGTGGATCAAAGGTCATGCTTTATATATGCTGTCTTTCCTAAATCCATACTTAAAAATTCAAACTGCTTATACTTTCTCAATACACGGTATAAATAAACGATTTACAGCATAATGGGATAAATTCATGGTTGTCACATGATAAATGCAATCGAGTGCTTTTCATTGAGTTCAAAACAGATATTAGACTTGCACTTATTATTCTACTTGTAAAATTTAGATAAAATTTCAAATATTTAATGTTTTCAAAAAATTGTTCACGCATTAAGATTTCTCAGAACGTTTTTCAAAATTAAATATATATTTTTATATATGTATCAGGGGTGGGAATTAAGCCAACTGACATCGACCGGTGGACTGCCTCAAGATTAGCAGTAAGTATTTATATTCCAAATTATTCAAGATTGATTGACATTATACATACTAATTCTTATAGACTATACCTACGAAAACTAACTTTAGTTGAAAATGTTTTATTTTTCTATATTTTGAATTGCTTTATAACAAAAGCCGTATTTGATATTAGTATATTTTTACTATTATTATTATGTTTGTATCTCGTGTTTTTGCTTTAAACGTGGTTTTAAAAATGGAAGATTTTTTATTGTAGTTCTGCATGTACATATTCAGTATTTATTGTTAAGTTATAACAAATATTGTAGATCTCTTTCTTAGCTCAACACACCTATGCCTTTGGGTGGACCGTAACACCTTAAAAAAATTAGATGTAGTCCTACTCTGGAAAAGTTGCCCATCCCTGATATATATATATATATATATATATATATATATTATATTATATATATATATATATGTGTGTGTATATTATTTTACTATTATTGTACTTTTAAATGAAATTCATTTTCTCTACTATGTACAATATTATTTTTGCCTAATATATATTTTTAAAAGACAGTTTTTGAAAGAAACAAAAGTTGGCAACAACAAAGCGCATGGTTTTACAGCTTGAATTACGTGATCGACTATAACGTCACTCTAAGTGATGAATTTATTGGCTGAGAATACTTAATTGTAGTTTTCATGTGACTATGACGTCACATGAAATGAGTCCATTTCTTAATGGATTATAATTTGCAATTCGTATCACACAAAGACCGCTAAAACTGAGCAATGTAGAGATATACAACCGTACAGTGACAACACATTGTATTTTGTTATAATACGAGCTTATAATATCAATGTCTCATATGTTTAAATTTTAAAATTTTGTTCCAATATTTACATTTTGTCACTTTTCTTCGCTGATTTACATCGTGTCAATTACTTTATTCATTCACTACTTATTATTATTATTTGCCTCTCTATGAATTTACCTTTTTTTACTTAAGACGATTTGAATTTCTTCCATTTATTTTGCAAGCTACGAATGCTCCATATTCACATCATGGCGTGGGCATGTTTAAACACGTCTTATTAACACTTAAGTTCAGTTACAGCAAGATCTACTTTGTCATGTATTATAGAATATTTTATTTCAATATATATATGGTAATAATACAAATTATATATAATGCAATGTGATAATTTCATACATGATTTGGTATAGTCAACAAATATTAGCTTCAGTTACTTAAGGTATTCGACTGGGCTCGGAGATCAATTTTTCAAAAATTGATTTTTAGAATAAATTTATTGTTTTAAAGAACCTAAAAAGGCTTAAAAAATCATGATTATCAAATAAATAGCATGTATCACCCTTTATTTTTGAAAAAAAAAATATTATTTTTACGAAGTTTTAGGAAAATTTTTAAAGTTAAGAAAAACGCTGTAATTAAAAGTAAACTGCACATTATGCTATTTTAATTTCTTTCATATACTTCTTGATCCCTTTGAAGTGTCACAAACCGAAGGCTAAAAAACATGTTAAGAAATAAATATTTTATTAGCATTTAAATTTTACTTTAATGATTTTTCATCGAAATTATTGCATGGACTAAGCTAAAAATGGCTGTAAAATGTGATTAAATGTAAGTGTCTTAAAACCTGTTGTTTGTTACACTCTTTAGGGTCCATAGCATATATGTTGTTAATTTCATTGAATTTGATTGCATTGTTTTGGAGATATCCCGTTTTTTGAGCACAGATTATCGTAAAAATTTCATTCTTAAAAAAATGCATTAAAAATATTTACATAACTTAGATAAAATAAATGCTATAAAAACAACACAAAATACTCCCTAGTTTTATGTATTAGTCCTTCTTCTTCAATTATTATAATTATTTTTTTCTCTAATGGCCCAAACAACACCAAACATCAAACACCTAAAAAGCACTTTTTTAACCTAGTTGGATACCTTAAGTTAAACAAATTGCTGTGGTAATAGTGATAATTCACAGAAATTCCTTAAATAATTTTAAGACATTTTTTATATAAAAAATATTATTTAAATATGAATGTGAAATTGAGTTCATTAGCATTTGTTAAGCAAGAAAACATTAACATAACTTTGTAAATTTTGTCATTTACAATAAAAGATAATTAGTAAATACACAAGATATTTACCTATTTATAAATCGAATATATTTCTTTAAATAACCCTGTCAAACTATTACGTAATATGCATTTTTGTAATATTTGTTTTGAATGAATGCTTTAAATCTTATGAGATTATGTAAATCAGTTTAACTTTTTCCCCCCACAATTCTGTAATACTAAAATTTAAGGAATCAGTTTGACTGTGTGCGCAGTTAATGTACTACACAGAATTTAAAATGCTGTCACATAACAGTTTGTTTCTTTTCCTATATATATATATATATATATAAGAATATTCTGAATTATAATATATATAGACTTGTTTTACATTTTCTTTTTATTTTACCTTTATAACAATTCATTTTTTTTATATTTTATGCTTTATATGAAATTAAGCTTTAACATTTCAAACCAGTTTTCTTTTAACTTATAATTGCTGGGAATGTATAATAATTTACGAGCACAAATTTAATTTATATAATTGGATATAAAACTAAACAAAACAATTTAAAACAATTTTTTCTAAAAATATCCTCACAAAAATGAGCATTTTTAAAATAATATTACCTCGGGGAAAAAATGTCTATAGTAGTGTCTTATGAGATTAAAAATAATTTAAAATATCAATAAATGAGAATGTACTCAATTTGTAACATTGTTTAAAAAAGATATCTGGAAAACTCAAATGGAGCTTATTTTAATTTTATGTAACCAATTCACACACACACACACATGAATGCCAAATAAAAGGGAAACATGGTATATTTTTTTGTCTAAATAATGCACTTCAAAACAAAGGGGAAGTGCACTTCACCTAACATAGAAATAGCCTATCAGCATGTTATTGCGCATTTATTTTTGAATACGATTTTTCATCGTGCTTAATACAATCAATAAAATTGGATTTCACAAGAAAAAGTATTACATTGTTTTCCTTAAATTTTCAATAGAAAATGACCTGGCCTTTTTATTAAATTTTCTTCGAATTTTTATTAGAAATTCAATCGAATTGCTCTGTGAAATCTTTTGGATCTTAAATATGTTTTGAAAGAAGATTTTTTTAATCTCTACAAATAATTATTATTTTCCTTACTTTTATTGAGTTAATTTTTTTGCAAAAACCTAGTGGCAATCTTATGACATGGATCAATCTCAAGTCCAAATCTATGTGATTTTCAGACAAACAATTAAATTAATCAAGAGAAAAAAAGAAGAGTTCTCTGAATTAATTAATGGCTTATTATTTTAATTTTGAGCAGTTAGAGAACTGGTTCTTTTTTCGCCCGCACCTACAGTAGCCTAGTGGTCAAGGTATTGGATCGTTGTTGGCCTGTCATGAGTTCGAGGCCAACATCTATAAAGGCACTCCGTGTAGAAGAAAAAAACACGTTAAATCTCTCGAGAGCTCGAATGTCTTCTTGTTGGTGTGGTGTGGTAGTTAGGAGAGGGGGTACCAGCTCAAGTGTGGTCCTCGTCACTTGACCATGGTTCAAAATTACAAGGTCCGACGCGAAATTCCCTCATGTAGCTGAACTGTCCGACGTTAATATTTGCTCACTCACTCACCTTGCCACTGTATATCTATAAATACCGCATGATATTGAATTAATATAATTGAAATAAATCGATTACTACGATTTAATCTTGGGCATATTTCTAAAATGTTATAAAACTGTAAGATTATACTGAAAAAGAGAGTTACTGTAGATGCTGTTCTTAAAGAAATTTTATGCGTGAAAATAATATTTTTTTTACTGTTTTATGAACTAATATTTTCAGTATTCCTTTTTCATATGGATAATATAATTTATAATTACTATCAATATAAATATTTTATTCCTCTGAATCCATACATAAATGTAAACATATAAAGTTGAGCGAAAATGCATATTTTCAATGACTAAAAGCTTTTTTCCCCCCCAATTTCTTAAACAATTTTCCAAACACTTCTTTCAACATATTGGAAATTTGTCTGAATAATGTAAAATAATCCCAAATAAAGGTCACTTTGTCAGAGACAATGCCAGCTGTCTCGAAAAAAAATTCCATTTTTTTCAACTATTAGATATATATAATATTTATTCTCTTCCAATTTAAAACTTAGTCAATCCCCCCCCCCTAAAAATAGTTCTTTTCATTTATCTTTTTCCCAAAATGGCTTGAATTTGTGGAGAAAACGAAATATCAAAGGAAAAAGAAATGATTGCAATATTGTATGTCTTTACGAACAAAAGTTAAATATTGCCAAAGAAACTGTATTGGAGATGCTATTGTTTCGATCATTAATGGTTAGTAGACTAACCAATAAAAAAAGTACAAAAAAATAAACGAGTTTCTGGAGCTTGATCATTAGATAGAAGATTGTTTGTGCTATAGAGTGTGCTGCTTATCCATAGTAATGTAACTGGAACAGTAACGTAAAAAAAGTTCACCCATCCGGTGCAATTTAGACATTTATCAGAGAATAAATGGATAAGATAGAACAAAACAAAAAATAAATGCAGAAATAAAAAGGGAAGCGTAAGGATTTAGATGGAAAACGCACGGAAACCAATGTATTGGATTCATTCCAATTCACGAATTCGGTCGCTTTAGCGATTCTTCTTTATCTCAAAGACCTCACGTGGCTATTATTTTTCACTCCGTCCTTTGTAAAACGACACTCTTCGTAAATCTGTAGTGCATTTGTTGAAGCTTTCAATTGTTCGATGGTGCATTGAGAATACTTAGGGCATATCAAAGTCCTACGTCTTTAACTAAATTTAACCGTTTTATATTACGAAAAAATTACACCACGCACATATAAACGATTTCAATGCAATTATGCAAATACAACAGTCTTCCACAAACATTTTAAGGTTTGTTTTTTTATTAACCTTAAAATGAAAGTTATCGATGACAAACGCATGGACGTTTTAAATCATGGGCCAACTGGGCCAAGTTCCAGGGTTTCATTTTATTGTCGACTCGGCCGCAATTATATAATCATCAGAATAATTCTAATAATCATCAAAAGCCATTTCCGGTCATATTCTCTGAAAAATTGAGGAGTAATATGACTCAGTCACTTTTGAATAATTTGAGCTTGTTGATTTTTTTTTGAAGATGTAGTGATGGTTTAGCAGATTAAAAATGTAGAAAAAATATTTCTAATAAAGTTTTATTTTATTATGGATTGCTTTTGGTGAACTTTTCATGCATATATACTTAATTCCATATACATGTCGAAGGTGGGTCCTGCCTCATAACAGAGGACCAGAATCTCATAAAGTCTTGTGATGTCATTAGATAAATGTTTTAATTGGAGGTAGGATTCAAAATTTCCCGAACTGAACCTATAACATGAAACTTTTTCCAGTAGAGCGACTACGATAATGTTTCTGTTCCAGTGTCCTTCCCGTTTCCTAAAGAAATTTCTTTCCCAAATCACGCTATTGGTGGCTCGCCATTGCGTCGCATTTTGTAGGTAAATGAATTTATTTATTGGGGATTGAAAGAAATACCGTTAGTTGAACAGATAATAAGTATAAAAGGTTGTGTTCGCTTGGGAAGAGAGCTACAGTGACTAACGAAGCGTTGAAACATGAGCAGGGCAGTGATACATTATAGTGAATGCAAGCTTTTAAGGGATATCTAGAGAAAGCAAGGAAAGTGTTGAAGATAATGAACACTCCAAACATCCGCTGGTAACATCGAAAAGATTGATGTGGTGGTACTTAAGAGCTGACATCAAATAATAACGTAACTAATATTATCAGTTGGGATATGCAGTTATCACATCGACTGGGATAAATCTTACATTGTTTGCGTGAGTCAATCCAAAAGAAAAGACCGAAATTGTGGGCAGATTAGTCATGGGTGCTTTTGCATGACAAAGCCCAGTACATCGCGCCCTTCTACTCACTGACTTTCTTGCAGAAACGAAATCAACTGTGTTGCCATATCCTCCTTACTCCCTAATCATGCCCTCAGCGACTTCATCTTATTTCCGAAAATTACACGTCTTTTAAAGAGTGGTCAATTTCAGTTTGCAGAAGAAGTTAAAAGTGCATCTCAGGCTGAATTAAAGAACATGGGTAAAATTGGTTTCCAGAAATGTTTTGATGACCTTTACAAGCAATGGCAAAAGTGTTTCATTGTCAAGGTTCTTATTTTTTAAGTTCTTAAAGTTTATATATATATATATATATATATATATATATATATATATATATATAAACTTTACAAATTAATTTCCTAGTTAATTTGTTAATTACCTAAAAATCAGTTAAATAAGTCTATCTTGTGTGCTCTACACAGTTTTAATGTAATCACTACTCGAACCTAAAACAATCCAGCAAACACACAGCTGTTGAATAATTTCACGATTATAACCAGTTCATTAATTCCTAGTTTTATTAATTAACTTATTTTTATTTCATTTGTTTCAACTAGCTTTAGTTTATTAGGATTTGGCCTGGCAATGTAGGATGGAAACTAGTTAATGCATAAAATAAATCGATAGCTAAACAAATGCCGTAAAAATGAATGTAAAAACGTTAGGTTTAATTTGTTTAATTCTGTTATTTTTTTTATTTGCCAAGTTTTTCTGATTTTAGATTCTGAACCGTTTCGATTACCCTTTTAACAAAACTGAGGAATCAACATAATAATTTTGATTCAAGGTTAGATAAAGAAGTCGATAAATGAAAATAGGCCTTCTTTTCTCTACATACAAGTCACGCAAACTAATATTATATTTACAAACATACTTGTGGCAATATTTGATTAAAACCGTGTTACAAACTTATTAAATATTTTTTTTTAAATATGCAATTATCAATACTTAAAATAAGTGATATATTGACGAAACAAATAGCGATAGATAATTCTGAAAACGTAAGTTTTGAGATAAGAAATAATATGTATAATAAACAAATTGGTAATTTTCTCATGAATCCATATAATCTTAAAATATTTTAAGTTGGACTGGAATAGTTCCTCTTTGATTAACCAATATTATGCATGCAAACTATTTAAAAAAAAGCATGAAGCGTAAACACAGAAATCAGAAATTACCCCCATTTTCTACTTCTATTCATGCATTTTCCATTTTATTAAAATGGATACTGATAGAAGAAAAATTAGACTGGAATTAAATTAGAAATGCTTATTTTGCTTCGGAATATATAATATACTTTCATATATCTCAATTTTCAATTTTTTCTAAAAGGTAAATCTCTTAAGAGAGATCCATTTAAAAAGAAGCTGGCCGGAGTGAAAACTAATTCAATTATCATTCTGGTTCAATTTATTTTTTGTTTGCATAAAAACAATTGTAGAAAGATAAGGCGATTTAATTTATAATACCTTATTTAAAGGAATTTATTTCATTTTAAATTACTGTTTGTAAGAATAAAGAAGATTGCAATCGGCAAAATTTACATTCCTAATGCGCTTATGCCATTTTCAATTTGCGTCTAATATTTTTTTGTATGAAATTACTGCATAATATAATCATTGAAGTTTTCCATAAACAACAATGGTGTATACGTTTGGAGGATGAATGCGACATCTCATTTTTTTAAAAATTTAATTTAACATAATCTCTGAAGGAGAAGATCAAGAGTAATGTTATTTTTGAATGAAAAGGAATTTTCAATTGAAGTTTATTCTGGCATAATTTATTTTTTTATTTCTGCAGGGAATAAATTTCATTGAGATTATGTTATCTATGTGCATTATAAAAAAATTCATACATTAAATCAAAAGTAAAAAATTTTAGAGGAAATATGTTTGCTTGATTCGATATAATAAAAAATACATATAATTAAAAAGTACTAATAGCATTTTTTTTAAAAAAACATTATATGAAATTTTAAAAACTAAAGGATATATTCTTAAAAATCTCTTTTTAACAAAAGAATATAATATAATATTTGCAGTAATAGTGGGATTCATAATATTTATCTGTCATTCTGTTTTACAGTGATTTATGATTTGTGTCTTAATAAAAATATATATAATATAGTCCATGAAACCCTAGTAGAATATATATATATATATATAATCAAAATTTCTCTACAAGAAAGAGATGAATAAACATGATAAAAACTGAAAAGAATTTGAAATTGCAAGATAACCAGACAACTGAATTTAAAAGAAAATATGAAAACTTAAAATAATAAAGTTTAAAAAATATAAAAGAATGAATGCTATAGGACAGCTTATACATATATATATATAATTTCTATAAAAGTGGGGTATATATATATATATATATATCCAATATATAAAATTCTCCTGTCACAGTGTTTGTAACCAAACTCCTCCGAAACGGCTGGACCGATTCTAATGAAAGTTTGTGTGTATATCCAGTAGGTCTGAGAATAGGATGTAAACTAATTTTCATTCCGATATTGCAATTAGATATTAATTAAAAACCTTAAAATGCCTAATTGTTTTACTCCTGCGGGTTGCTTACTTGGCAGAACTCCTATTCATTTTCGGCCGAGCGGTGATCCGACGTTTTCCACCATCTTAAAATAGCCATCCAATTTTTACGGTTGAAATCAGACAAAAAATAATTACAGAATTAGAAAGATCATTTATTTCGCAACAATACGGTATAATTGGTTTTGCAAAATAATGATATTTTACATTTTTTAATATTTTTTTAAAAAGGGTTAAGCTGATGCGTTTTTATGCAAATTATTTCTAAATTGTTGCGTATGAATTTGTTTCGTGTTATTAGAACGATATTCTACACTAAATAACTACAAGCCTTTCTCTTTTAGATCCAGTCATTTAAAAAATAAAATTCCCAAAAATATTTTTTAAAAGAGTTTTTAAAAAATACTCAAAATTTTAACTTAACATTGAATAACTTTGACATTTATGAAGATAATTTCACGAATCTTTATTTCAGTGTGTAAAAATATATTATCCGTAATCCGCACGAAGATTAAAAATATTGCTTAAAAATTACGGATTTAAAATTTTTTTTTTGTGATTTTCGTCAAAAACCGCTTTTGCGAGAAATAATTTAAACAAAATTTTTTGTACATTTTTTTTTATTTAAAAGTACTTTATTTTTGAAATTAATTTGTGAAGTTTGAAAGCAATAACTTAAAAATTATGCCCTAAAATAAAAAAAATAGTAAAAAATACGCGATTTTACAGTTAGCCAAACCTTTCAGTCGAAAAATAGTTTTGCACCAAAGACCTTTGAACTGTTTAACCGTCGACCGCATCTAACTCAAGGGTTACACTAATAAGTTCTGCCTTAAACATGGAGAAATCAGTAAATTTGGGAAGTAAAAAAAATGCGAGTAAAAAAGTTATTTTGCTTCAATTTTCGTCATTTTTTCTTTAGATAATTTTCAAAATTAAATCATTATAGATGCTAGGTTAAGATTACAAAATGTTTTTAATACATTTCTGAGACTCATTTAAAATATTTATCAGTATCAAAATTTTTGTTCTCTTTCATAAAACTTATAGTTTACTTTAAAATAACGCCTAATGTATAAATCTTTTTTGACATATAATTTTATAACAAAAACGCAAATTTTCCCATTTCGAATTTTTTTTTTTTGGAATTATTCAGTTAAATAAGCATAACTTCCTTAGATAAAATAAAAGCTATGTTCAAATAAAAAATTCTTCATTATTAATTGCGTGTTATTAATATATCAAATATCACTAAACTGGCATGTCACAATTAATTGCTAAATGAATATTTTTAATCAATATTAGTATAAAATAATTAATTAATTTTGTTTTGTATTTTATGATTTCTTCTAAAATGAATAAATATAGATGGATTTAAATGAAAATGATTTTTAAAAAGTTCACTGATCATTAAGAATTAGTGATAAAAAAATAAATGACGAAAACTATCTCTGTTTTAAATATTTTTTAAAAAAAACTTTTTTTTTTTACAAAACAATGATATTTTGCATATTTTATGATTTTTTTCTAAAATCAATCAAAATCGGGGCGTTTAAATAAAAATTATTTTTAAAACTTTTAGAATCAGTGATTTAAAAAATAAAAAGTTAAAAACTTTTTGAACAAATTTTAATAAAACACTCAAAATACTTAAAACAGTCATTTAACAATTTCTTCTTTTGTAAAGATAATTGGATGAAACTTTTTTCCGTTTGTCGAACATTTCAAAATATCCTCACACTTTTACTTCAAGATTTCAAATAGTAGTAAAATTTTGTAATTTGAAAATTTCTACTTTTCTGTCTTTTTTCAGCATACAACTATTTTTAAAAGGCTACATTTTGATTCCGGGGACTAAAAAATTACAACAAAAGAATTGAAAAGTGAGTGAGTGATTTATAAATTCGCACTGTTCGCCTATTCGAGGGTTTTAAAGACATACCTCGAAATTTTCAACCATGGTCAAGTGATGAGGATGACACTAAGCTTTTACCTACCTCTCCTAAGTACCACACTACACCAATGCAAGAACAAATTTCGAAAAAGGGAGTATTAATGTCATAGTTAAAGAATATCACTCACATCGCACATACACACACATAAGTGCTATCGTCCTGAGGGAAACAGGAAATTCCCATGGGGATTAAGCTATTCACTGGTAAAAGCCCGTGCAACACCAGGCTAAGCGGAGAGGAAAGAACAAAGAAGTAAAAGTAATTTCGAGAAATAATATGGGAAGTGCTGTTTTTGTGAAGAGAAGGAAAATGTTAAACGAGAAAGCCATGACACGCACTCACGGGCATACACTTACATCGTACGCGTCACACCCACACAAAAGTGCTTGCGTCAGAAAGAAAGGAGGGAATTAACATGGAGATTAAGTTATACCCTCTGTAAAAGCTCGTGCAACGCCGGGCCGGGTCAGCTAGTATATATTAATATATATATATATATATACTCAAATATCTCTACAAGAGAGAGATGAAAACATAATCAGAACTGAAAAGAAATGAAATTGCAAGTAACCATACAATAGATTTTAAGCGAATATATGAAAAATTAAAATAATAGAGTTGCATATAAAAAATATAAAAGTAGGATGCTACAGTATAATAAACATAGCTGACTTAGGACAGCTTATATATAAAATAATTTTTATAAAAGTGGGGTTGAACATGTTTGTAGCCATTCAACCTTCTCCCGTTCTGTTAATAATACTAAACCAATTGAAAAAAATGGATAGAAAGTTTAATATATATATATATATATATATATATGGAAAAAAATCTATATAAAATATAGAACATAACAGGGAAAAAAACAAAAAAAATTAAGATCAAATCTAATGAAATACAAATAAGAACCTAGCGAGTCAAAATGCAATTTCGGACTTAGGACCGAATAAGTGGGGTTAAACTAGTTTGAAGGCGCCAACCTTCCCCCTTTGCAACTCGGTAGGAAAGACCAAAATAAAATAAATAGAAATTTAAAGTATAAAAATTCTAAGTATAAAAAATCCAAAGTATAAAAAATCCAAAGTATAAAAAATCTCATAGAAATATGAAAGAACAACCGACTACTATTAAGCAAAAAATTCTCCCAAATTGTTTAAGCAGAAAAATATCAAAAGAATTACCCAGTAAAAGGATTCTTCCAAAAAGATTTTAAAACTTCTGCTCACAGAGCTTATTCCAGGAGATCAACACTCTTGAAACCGATGGAAAGCTTTTATATGTTGTGATAAAAATCTAAACTGCACTTAAACGCATCCTTTATACCAGCTTGTAAAGAAGACGCCAAGAAAGATTACATTCAAATTTGGTAGGCTATAACTTGGTTGTTTGTCACAAATGTAGAAAATTGGTTGGTTGTCAAAATGTAGAAATTTGGCCTGGTTGCTAAAAATGTAGAAATTTTCCATATTATAGATTTTTAAGAAGGGTGTTTAAAAAATAAACTGTGTGAAGAGTGTTAAAACAGAATCTTCACAGCAAACCACTAAAATGCTGACTTTGAAATCCTATTGTTGTATGGTGGTTTTGAAATCAGAAATAGCAAGACGATTAATGTATTGTGATGAATATATGTTCTAAGAAGTTAAAAGGATAGTCATGATCTAAGCAGCATTGAAGAATTTCTTGATATTATTAAATTTATCTATTTTGTTGGTAGTTAAGTTATCATTCCTAAGTAAAAAATTCAAAACAATATTTCTATAAATTGATAGATGCAATTGCTGTTCCATACAGGAATTTTAATTACATGAAACTAAAAGAATCTTTTTGTCATAAATGTTACAGACTACTCTATTGTCAATAAGATGCAAGTCTAAATCTAGGAATTCAACCATATTAGAGTTAAAATTAGTTTTAAGAAGGTTGAGATTGTCAGGGTAGAACATAATATTTGGATTGAATTCACTATTTTTACCAAAATATTATACATCATCTATATAACGGTATAATAAGAAAGAATCATCAAAAATATGATCAATTTCAAAAAAATGTAAATATAAGTAGCTAAACTATTACTGCAGACCACCGAGTAATCATCTGATCTGTTTAAAAGATTTTGATCAAATGCTATGAAATTTTCTG
>BMAO01011126.1:0-42030 GCA_019973975.1 Trichonephila clavata | reverse complement strand
AATGTTAGTAAATAATCTGGTTACGATAAATTTGAATTTTTAAATCTTTGTATGATAAGACATTAACAGTATTATATTCAGAATATGATGAATTGTGCAAGTATAAATCACATCACAAAAGTTGTACAAAAAGGTAAATGAAATTTCAACAAAGAATAATTCTACAAAATTAAGGCAAAAATTTCATATTAACCAGCCTTTCTATCCATTTACACATGTTGTCAACATTAATTTACAATCAACTTTTGATTCCTTGTTTATTATGATAGTAAATAGTTCTGTTTCTGAAAGCTAGTTTTTCTGTAGTATCATTTGAATCAAGCATATTTTACCGCATTTATTATTATTATTTTTTATAAAGAAAAATTCAGAGAATTTATAAAGTTAAGTGAATTTTGGCCCCGGGATCGGTATACTTTCAAGAAAGAACCAGTTGTTAGTGAACCAAGATATCAAAAGTATCGGACACCTACTTGATATGAGTTTCCGGGGAAAGGTCCCCCATCCCAGCAACAGTCGCGTTCAAGACTGTCATGCTCCAATTATTATTTTTTATATTATTTAAATAAAGTTTTACACAACAGGCATTAACATTTTGCATTCCTTCAAAAATGAAGAAATAATGTAGATATTATTTACTTATTTTTATTTCTTTAGCTCAATGCAAGTGCGACCAGTGTCAAAATATCAATGCTAGGAATTAAACTTTGAAGTTTCGTGAAAAAAATTTCAATACCAATTCTACCTTAAGTACTACTTTTTGAAATTTCATATGTTCACACTAATAATTAAACTTTATAAAACTGTTCTTGCATAGAAAAGTGTGTTTTTGGAAGATGTATTCAAGCAATGAAAACAAGTATTGATGCATATTAATCAACATAAAAGTACATTGATATATATATAAATATAGACGAAAATCTTAAAATTAGCTTATGTAACACGGAAAATTTACAAAATAAAATTTTTTTTAAAATTAGATTTCATTAAGCTGGACATTATTTTCACTGCCTTCTTTGTAAAGGAAAGCAAATAATAAATGTATGTTTTGATTTTAATTTAATATGATAAAAATGTTTGTACATTTTTTTAAGTCTCAAGGGAAAATACAAAATGAATCAAAAGTAAAGTCATAATTACCGTTTGCAGTATTAAAGGAATGAAGTAAAATTGAAGAAATACCTGATTTAAAATTGCTTCAACTCTCTCTTTGAAAAAAAGTGATTTCCTGAAGGCAGTGGCGTAGCTAAGTAGTATTTAAAGGCCCTAGTGCAAAAAAAAAAAAAAAAAAAAGAGGGCTCTATCTTGGTTGAATTCTATGAAGTATAAAAATATCGGAATATTTTAAATATATAAAAAACTACAATTTTTACTTACTGTCTTCTCTTTCTTGGCGTTGTTTGCGCTTAAGCGCACCCTACTTGGTTTCTTTATTTTTTTGGAATCTATAATTTTAGTTTTATAATATATCTAATACGATTTGTATGTACTCGAATATTTACTGATGTTAAAAGGAAGCAAAAACGTAATGCTACGCTATAAAACTTCATTGGAGAATCCCTAACTATTAATTAATTCGGGAGGATCGAACTCGCATCCAGCAGAGGGCTTAGGGGTACAAAATGGTCCATGGAAATAGACAGGAAATGACACAAAAATATGCATAAACAAGAAAATTTAATACAATATTATTATAATTATTTGAACAAAAAACATATCTGCAAAAGAGCAGAGGAGGGGGGGGGGACAAAATTACATGCGTAAAATTACAGTATCATACGAGAAGATTGCGAAATATTGAAACAGGAAACTAGCTTATTATGAATCATATTGTTATTAAAATAGAATGTAACGAGAAAGGAATTGTTTCTTGTGTAGGTTTTTAAGATGTAATAATAAGTATGGTAAGATTTTTCATGGAACTTGAAGTTTTTTTCAAATAACAGTCTATAAAAAAAAAATGAAAATATTGAAAATAACAAGAACTTTTCAATAAGTAAAGTTCGCAACACTGAACAAACAACGAAAAGAATTTAGGTGAAATCCCTACAAATTCGAAATTACTTTCAACTGAATTGCGACCATTACAGTTATGTGTTGCAACCTTTTATATTTATTTCTTAAATTTGGAAGAAATCACAAATTCGGCTGCCCTTGTGTATAGATATCCTGCTTAGAATTAAAAGGAATTCATGATACCAAAAAGAGTATTGTAGATCGCGATAAAGCAGTGCTTCTCAAACTTTCAATATTTGCGACCCAATTTTCAGTCATAATTTTCATCGCGCCCCACTTCTTACGATAACATTGTACTGTGTGAATGCAGTTATAATATACTTAGATGGTAAAACTACGAGGCAATACGACTTTAATTATAAACGCACTAATGAAATAAATATTAAGTTTTGTATATAAACTTTGTACATGACAAGCCCAAGAGAGTCACTAGTAATTACTGAACTTGTTTTTAATTGAATATTGATAAATTAATTATCAAATACTTTGGGCAGAACTGATACATTTATAAGTAGTGCGTATTATATCAGTTTGAATGTGTATTTCATTTTTTATTATATAAGAGTATATTTTGCTTTGTGTAATTATTTTAAATTGCAAATTATTTTATTAAATTGATAATTATTTTAAATATTTTATTTTTCGATTTTTTATAATATGCTCGCGTCCCCCCCCCCAAGTATGGTTATCACGCCCTCCTTAGGGGGCGCGCCTCACAGTTCGAGAAACGCTGCGATTAAGATTTTATTTCGAGATTTGAGAACAATTTAATAACAGGTATACATAACACAAAATATGATTTGGGGAAGAAAAGCCAAGCGATTTACATAAAAATTTGGCCAATAGTGAAACGAAAAATTGATAATGTAGATATAAAAACGAAATGGAATAATTGGCTTATTAATAAACACTGGGCAGTTGCACATTTTCTGTAATTTAAATTTTTTCCCCTCTTTTTTTCACCCTCTAATTTCTTGCGCCCTAGGCATGTGCCTAAGCCGAAAAGCGGGCTTGGTAGCAGGGGATACGTTACGCGACTGGACAACGGTCATCACATAATAATACAGTCTTATCACTTTTACCAATTGACATGCAGTTTGAAATTGACTGTTTTTCGGAGGGAATGTACGGGAATGATATTTGATCACATTAAAATTATCCGGATCATGATATTAAGACGGAGTCGAGAACGAAATGAGGTCCCCACTGAGAGCGAGGTCCTGGGCCCGGGCCTAGTTGGCCCATGCCTTGAGACGTCCCTAACTACTTGTATATGACAAGACCAGGGGAGTCACTAGAAATTACTAAACTTGTTTTTAATTGAATATTGATAACTTAATTATCAAATACGTGTGCAATACTGATACAATTATAAGTGTTGAGTGTTATATCAGTGGGAATTTGTATTTTATTTTTTATTATATAAGAATGTATTTACTTTGTAATTATTTTAAATTGTAAATTATTTTATCAAATTGATAATTATTTTAAATCTTTTGTTTTCGATTTTTGCGATACGTTCGCGTCCCCAAGTAGGGTTATCACGCCCTCCTGGCGGGCGCACCCCACAGTTTGAGAAACACTTCGATAAAGATTTTATTTCGAGTTTTGAGAACTATTTAATAACATTATACATGAAGCAAAATATGATTTGGGGAAGAAAAACCAAGCGATTTACGTAATTTTAAAAATTTATTTTTTATCATCGCAAACAAAAAGCAAACAAAACAACGACGTTGAGCCTCAACATCTTCTCATCATATAATGAATAAAAATTTATGCCGATACAAATGATTCCCATTCCTGTTGTTACATGTTACAAATTCTTAGATTTTTAACACGTTCCGTATAATAGCGCGAACTCCACACGGAACGTGTTTTTATTTTTCGTATCGAAAATCAAATTTTGTTTTACACAACGAAAACAATCTGCAGGAACGAAAACAAAATTAAATTAAATTAAAATATAAAATTTAAAAAAATAAAATCTTATTTTATTGCTAAGAAAAAATACGTATAAAACATGCAAAATTGCAAGTTTTTTATTAACAACTTTTATGTAAATACCACTAAATTAAACTACTATAAAAAAAGCACTATAAATTTTGGTGCCCCCTGCCTCAGGCGCCCTTGTGCGGTGAACAATTTTGCCACCCCCACGCGGTGGGCCTAAATAGTGAAATGTGTGAAATATAAATACCGTACTGCAAGTATATATATTCTCTTCCTATCTTTCAACTATTACACGGGGGGAAAAAACTCAGTTCGAAATAATCTTTCTTGAAAATAATAAATCAGCTCTAAATAAACATAATGGAGGAAAATTCAGTAAAGTATTTGAATATTTCGAAAAACATGAGTGGTTTTATATCCTTTAGAAATTAAGATAATTATAGGGATAAAACAAATAATAGATTTAGAATAAGATATATAAAATTTCTGGATTAGATAAAAAATTACTTTAAAAAAAAATTAAGACTACGGGTAATTTGATATTTATGTCTTGCATTTGTAAAAATAATGTAAAATTTACCTTCGTATTTAAATAATAATAATTCTTTACTTTAAAAAAAATCCTTGAAATTTAACCTGTTGACAAACACATAAAGTTTTTTAAATCTGATTTTGATTCAAAAATTTTTTCAAAGTGAATTCGAGAAATTGTTAAAACTACTGCTGAAACTACACTGGTAATATTTCCAGAGAACATTTGCGTCAAGAAAAAAATAGCGAAATATCAAAAATGCAGTGTATTAATATGCGTAGTTTTCCGTGAGTGAGTTTTCCGTCCCACTGTTCAGCTACAGCAGGGCTTTTGAGGACGGTCCGCGCAATTTTGAACCATGGTCAAGTGACGCGGACGACACCTGAGCTGGCCCCCTCTCCTAACTACCACACCAACGGGAGGACGTTTGAGCTCTCGACAGATTTTACGTGCATCACACCCCTACACGGCGGGTCTTCAGTGGTACTGGGATCGAACTCATGAGATGTTAGCCACGATCTGATGCCTAGACCACTTGGCTACGGCGGCCACACCTGTGAGGTGAAATGTATCGAGGAGGATGTAGGTTACTACAAACCGGTTCATCTCAAGGTTACGCTTTGGCAATCGACCTTTGACTAGAAAAGAGAATTTGGCGTTGGTAAATCCCAGCCCACGTATTGAAGTTTTCCCAATTTTAACTAACCTGGAATATTTGTATATTTACTAAGAATATCTTTCTCGAGTACAAAAAGAAAAAAAGCTGTAAATTCCTCTGAATCGGTGGAAATACCGCTTATGCCAATTCATGATTGAGATGAATGACGTCACTGTGTGAATAACCACAAAGATGAACATTACATTCAGATTGTTTTCAATTTTTACTACATGGAAAACATTTCATTTTAATTCTTAAAATAACATTTATGTTATTATACTTTATTAAATTGTTATTAAATTCGTTATCTCACGATCGTCAAAAGTGTTGAAAGCAAACCATGGAAGGAATCGTTTAGCACTAATTATTCCTGAATGGCAACAATCGTTGTGATTGACGTCATGACAGCCATATTTTAGTTATGAATTAGACGAATGTAGTTGTATTTGTTTACTTATTGGTCATATCATGGTTTGTTTTCCGATGATTGATAACAAAGATCCTTCAGATCTTGTTTATCACATTGGAAACATACCTACAATTTTCTCACATCCATTTTTATACAGTGCAATTTTATAAATGGCAGTGGTGAAAACTGCAGGTGTTGACAAAAGTCAGATTTTCTACAACCGTGATCATCCAGTGTATGAGTGATTGCTACATCCGCTCTTCAAGTGCAAATTAATGCGTTATAAAGTGAGTTAAGTGAAACCGGGAACCTTCCTTATACAATCCTAACATTCTAGTCAAGTTTTGTGGCTTTGATTTTTGGAGTATAAAATAGTCTATGCTGATTTTGGTATTATCTCATTTTTTTCCCATCTGACGTCGTAATGACATCAGAATGTTGTTTTTTCTCTCTTTTTTATAAATATATAAGTTACTTTACTTGATAAGATAAATTAATTTTAGATAGCAGTTATTGTGTGTGTATGTATACATCCTATCTTTTTTTTTTTATAATAATTCATTCATGTAAAATATTCATTATAATTTGTTTTCAGTCAATTTTTATTTTATTTTTGTATAACTGAAATTGCTATTACCATATTACATTTAATATGATTAGTTCCAATGAAATATTGGGTGTAACTTTAGTTTTTTGGAATAAATTGTGGGACTTTTATTAAAATATAGACAAGATCAAATGTAGGGGTAATTTTGGAACAATATTAAGTAAGAAAAAATTCATAGAAATATTTAAAAAAATACTATATAAAAAGGTTAAACTATTTTTAAGTATTGGAAAATATTTTAAATTTATGCTTTATTTTTATTTTCTATCATTGATACTAATTATTTTGATAGAATATGGTTTAAATATACATACACAAATGTCACTATTACTTTCTGAAGAATTTTAAAAGAAATTCTTTTTTTTTCTGTCAGAAGTACTACCATAATGTTTGTAACTGAGAATTTGTCCAATATATTAATTTGTCATGAATGATAGTCTTGTAGTAAAAAAATGGTAAAATTTTGTTCTACATAAAATATTAGTTCATAATATTGAAAAATATATTATTATTAATAATTTAAATATCTGATATGTAGTATTGATTTTTATTAATATTTTTTTCTAGAAATAATTTCTAAATTGTAAAGAATACTTGTCAATAATAACGTAAATTCATTTGTCTCCATGATTTTTCGTTTTTTTTCTGGATTATTAAAATTTTTTAATTAATGTTTAGGTTTTGCAAATTTACCCTTGCTAAGGTATTGACATCTAAATTCTGATTTTTTATGTGTAAGAGTCTTGAAGCTTATTAAAATATATATAGTCAAATCTCTAATTTACAAATTTGTTTCGCAAATTTCTCTATTTACTGATCTTTTTCCTGAAACCAAGAATAAAGTACATTGAAAGATGAATATCAATGACAAATTTTTAACATTAACTCTTTTTCTGGATTTTGCAACTTCAATAAATAAAGACCTGACTGTATTTATTATTTTTAAAAAAATATTTTACTACGCATGATAGATTAAGAGAATATAACAATATTAGATATTTGTTTGACATCTAATTCATTACTGTCAAATTTAATGAATGGTTAAATGAAAATATTCTGAAAGCACAATATAAGATTTTAAAAGCAAGGGTTTAAATTTTTATAATGAATTGAACATTTAGTTTTATTTATATTCATATTCATACATTTTTTCTGTTATTGTTTAATGATCAAAAACTTATAGGTATTGTGAAACTTATGAAAGGATTTACATAATCATTCACTTTTTAACTGTTCTACTTGTATTCACTTACATTTACAAACATTTATTAGCAAGTCTAAAGAAGCTATGATATGTTTCACCTTATAATTAAGAAACATAAGAGAATGTGCAGTAAAAAAAAGGATATGAGGCATTTGGACTATTATAAATTTTTAGGTTTCAGGTTACAGATTGTACAGTTTTGTGTACTGTAAATGTATTGCTTTTAATTAAAAAATAAGGGTTTAATTGTTTTAAATTTATGTAATGGCGGATAACTTATCGTCATATACCTATAAAACTAAAACTTACTTAAAATTTTTTAGATTTAACTAAAATTCTTTTCATTCACATGGATATAAATATTTCATTTTTGATATGTCACAAAATATGCATACTTTGCCGTACCTTCAATGTTTAGCAGTGGCGCACACAAGGTGAGCTCACTGGACCAGTGCTTCACCCATTGCTTCTGCATAATTTTTTCCCATGATGAAAGATTCAGAATAGATTTATCAGATTTTTAAACAATTTGATGCACTTTTATCTAAATAACTGAGCTTCTTTTCCCCCTTGATTTTTCAAACTTAAAAATTCTTAAAGCTATTGTATTTGTAATTACTGTATTCAAATACAAAATCAAAGAACTAATGCATTTATCTGTTTGAATCTTAAGTTGTCATTATTTATTTGTTTTCATAGCCGTGATACTTAAATTAAATTTATATATATACGTTTCTTTTATCCCTGATAATGCTTAATATTTCTATTAGATGGAACTTAATTAAAAAAATAATTTTATGCTCTATCTGATTATATGATTCCTTTGATTTTAGATACTGTATTTTAATTTTCTCTTGTACATTTTCATTTTTAGTTCATTTAAATTTTGAGGGAAAAAAACATATTTAACATGTTTTAATATTTTTTAATAAAAAATTTTTTGATTTTGCATTTGCAAAATGTTTTAAATAGTCTGGACTATTTATTTTTTAGAAATATTATTAAACAAACATGTTAAAGAATATGATACATACAGAGATGTCCATAAAAATTAATTCGATTTTTAAATGTGTTTTCTTAAATCATTTGTAAAATAATTAGCTAATTTTTTGTATTTATTTATTAACTAAGCTAATACTGAGCTTTAATTACTTGCTTTTCACAAGTAAGATGAATAGTCATTTTAAGAATTGTTTGAATTTATTTTCTAAGTCAGTAGAGAAGGATTTTTTTTTTTATTTCTGTAAAAGAAACCAGTTTAAATATTGTATAAGGTGCCCACCTTTTCAAAAAATTGATAACTGTTTAGGAAATAAATGGCACTCTTTTAACAATGGTGTTCTATAATTATATCCTATGGTGAGGACAGGAGTGATGTGTAAGATAAAAGAGAGTGAGAATTGGTAGAGAGTCTGAGAGTGTATTCGTATTTGGTTTTGTGAGGAGTGGGTTAGTTTAGTTTAAGTAGATATAAAATAAAGTTATTTGTTGAAAGAGTAAGTAAATTTAAGAAAAAAGTAGTGATATTAACAACACTTTCTACTAATTTTTTTTTGTGATTTCTAAAATAGATTTCCAAACTATCAATAGTCACCTGCCAATTAGTAATATGTCAAAACCAAACACTTTTGAACAATGTAGAATGCAAAGCTTCTTTCTTCATATGAAAATTATTAGATTTTAATGAATTAAAAACATTCTGTCAGTATAAAATTAAAATTATTTCATACTTTAAAGGCTCCTATTTTTAGAATTCTAATTCTGCCAGTGCAAAACCACACATTTACATTGCTGATTTAGCTCCATGTGAGCTCTAAAAAGTGAGAATTGATAATTTTTTTCAATCCAGCTATTTGTTGTCATGGGCCTTCTATTAGATTTCTCCTTTATTCCTTTTGTGCTATATTTTCCCAAATTACTGATCAAACCTTTCTTATGGACAAAGCACAAAATTTTTGTAAATTGAACATGTCATATTATTTAAAATCAAACCTTTAGCTGTACACCACTGTATCACATGTATTTTTTCTTTTTAGCTTCATATAATAAAGAGCAACCTACTAATGGTTTTCAAAATAATTAACAGAAGGAACCAATTAAAAAAATCCAATAATTTAAATTCTTGTAATTTGCAAATACAGGAGATTATAATTTAAATTCTTTAACTTTTCAATAAGAACAATGCAACACTTAAAAAAAATCTGATACTTTATAACAAATAGTAATCAAAGACAATGAACATGATTTAATTGGACTTATTCTGTAATTCTGTGTGTTGGTATTATCGAAATAAATAATTTGCTAGTTTGAAATTGTTAGTGTATGATGAAGTTCATGTTTGTTAATCCATGAAATCTGAGACACCCAATTCTTCATTTCTACTAATGAAACCAATATATATATATATAATCTTCAGTTGTTTCCCTCTCATTTTTAAGTATGTTTTTGCGTAACATGACCTACAAACAAATGAGAAAAAATGCCTTGAAAAAAATTCAAGACAAAATTTTAAATATAACTATTTTAATGAACAAAATATTTCTGAGAATACAAAATAAATTTAAACATAATAAACCCGTAATTATATTACAAATTATTTCTAAAATTAAATTATTTCTTCATATAAGAAATCAAATAGTGCTTACATATGTGTATATTCTTTGAATATGGATATTTATTTGTTTTTTTGTGATTTTTTTCCAGTTTCCTTACTGTGTTTTGGGTACCATTATTGTCTATAGTGTTTCAAGTGTCTTAGCTGTAAAATGCCTTTTTTACAAAGACTAATTGAGCCTGTTCATGTTTGTCGCAATACCCTTCCAGTCGACAATCGTGGATCTTTGGCCATTGACATTCCTAATGAATTGGAGTGTGTAACAAATGGAACATTGGCTAATGTCATTCGACAGTTATCCTCCTTATCCAAGCATGCTGAAAATATATTTGCAACTCTTTTCAAGGAATCCACAATTATTGCTGGTAGGACGCAAACACTTCAAGGCCGCATTGACAGACTTTCTCTGAAAGTGACTCAGTTGGATTCGAATGTGGAAGAAGGTAAATTCAATTCATTATTATGTTCATTTTTTTTTGTAGTGTTAATTCTTGACAAGTTATATTAAATAGATCATTATATCTAATTTTGAATCTAAATTAGTGTGCAAAGATTAAGCATGATCATCTATGTTTTAACCACATTAACTAAAGAGTAACTCAAACATTTTATAATGCCACCCATCCAGTATAGTGGTTAGCGACGCTGACTGCGGTGCCATGGGACCTGGGTTCAAATCCCGGAGAAGGCATGGATGTTTGTGTTGTAATCCTTCTTTCCTTTGTGATGTGTGCTTTTCGTTTATTTCTATTAAGTCCCAGTGTGATACTTTGTGGTGCACGGGGGTTATAAATGTTCTCAATAAAAAATTAAAAAATTATAAGTAGGAAATAATTTTTATAAAATCACTAATCTCCTCTCTCTTTAACTTTCTTTGTGTGTGGAAGTCACCTTTTTTACATGAAAAACTCATTTGTAATATTCTATTATTTAATTGAAAATAAATATTATTTTGAATGATGTAAATTGAACCTTGAATATTATAATATCAGAGCATACTGAGTAATTTTCAAATAACAAATTACTCTCCATTGTTATTAAACCCCCAACTTGTCTAATTTTTTTAGATGATGAGTATTTGTTGTATTAAAAACTTCCATGTAAAAGTTCACTATTTTGGTAATTGTTTTATTATTTGGAATTTTCTGTTCTGTAGTGCAATATAATTTTTAGTATTGTATTTGTTTTTGCAATGTAATAAATATGGGTGCAAATAATATTGTAATTCGATTTTTTTTCCTCCCCATTTTTAAAATATTTCAGAACACTTATCAAATTATTCTCTCTTTTGGCACATTTTATGGTAATCAATGACCTTGAACTGGTATTACCAGGTGCCTAACGTGATATATGACCATAAGTTTTTAAACAAAAAACTCAAATTAAACTAACAGTATTTTAAGAAAATGATGCATGTGGTAGTGTGTGCTTAAAATTACTGGTTCTGAAATAATGTAAGTTTAAAATTACTCGTAGGCTTAAAATTAGAAAAATTGGTTAGAAATCATTAAGTTTTTTATAAAATTATTTTTTATAGTTGAAAACACAGTTTATTCTTGGACAATTGTCTTTCTTCCCCCTTGTTTTCCTTGCAGTATTTTTTTTTTAATGGGTAAGATACATAAAATAAATATATATTAATTTACAAAAAGGTGTGAATAATTACTTTTTTAATATATAGTGTTTATGAATTTAAAATTTGTTTCATATGGCCTATAAAGTATATTGAAAGATAATTCTCCATATAGCAAATTTTCCATTTAACGAATTTTTTTTTCGGGATTTTGCAACTTTGTTAAATAGAGGTCTGACTGTATTTACATTTTAACATCAATCTTAATATTAAATCCATGGATGTTTTGATTAATAATTAAAACTAGCTTTCATGGCCCGGCGTTGCACGGGCTTATACCGAGGGTATAACTTAATCCCCCATGTTAATTTCCTCCATTTTTTTCTGACGCCAACACTTTTGTGTGGTTTTGACGCGTACGATGTGAGTGCATGACCCGTGAGTGCGTGTCATGGCTTTGTCGCTTAACATTTTCCCTTCTCTTCACAAATTCAACACTACCAATATTATTTTTCGAAATTACTTTGATTTCTTTGTTTCTTTCCTCTCCGCTTAGCCCGGCGTTGCACGGACTTTTACCGAGTGAATAACTTCATCCCCATGGAAATTTCGTGTTTCCCTCAGGCCGATAGCTCTTATGTGCGCGATGTGAGTGATTTCTTTAACTATGTCATTAAAACTCCCTTTTTCGAAATTTGTTCTTGCGTTGGTGTGGTGTTCTAATTATTAGAGATTTGTGAAAGCGCAGGTGTCGTCCTCGTCACTTGACCATGGTTGAAAATTTCGAGGTCCATCGCCAATAACCCTGGAATAGGCAAACAGTGCGAATTAAAAAATCACTCACTCAGTTTTCAGTTCTTTCGTTGCAATTTTTTGTCCCCGGAAACGAAAATATAGCCTTTTTAAAGATAGTTGTATGTTGAAAAAAGACAGAAAAGTAGAAATTTTTCAAATTTCACTACTATTTTAAATATTGAAGTAAAATTGTGAGGATTTTTTGAAATATTCGACACACGGGAAAAATGTTTCATGCAATTATCTTTATAAAAGAAGAAATTATTAAATGATTGTTTTAAGTATTTTGAGTGTTTTATTAAAATTTGTTTCGAATGCATAACATACTGCCATGGAAATTCACCTTCCTTTATCAAAGTTCCTGGTATGTGTGTGATTCCTTTATATAAACGTCACTACAATTCCCTTTTTCGAAAAAAAAAATATCTTCCAGATCTTACTAATGTCAAACATGTTTCAGTTCTCTTTCTACTGCATTGTGTTACAGTGGCTTATTTGAGTGTAGATCTATTTTCCCCCTGACTCTCCTCTCAGATATAAGATTTATCTTCAAGTTTCTATTCATGACATGTCGAAAACAATATTGCTTTAGTAAAAAAATAATAAATTTAAACAATAAAAGAAAACTATTTTGATGCTTGAGTAAAAAAAAAGTCATCATTTTTTAATAATAGATAATTTTTAGGAATCTAAAATAATAAAATAATTTTCAGGTTTTCATTAATCAATCAATCGCTACTTACAGTTAGCTTAAAAATGTCTCTCTAGAACGTACTGATTGGAAGGAAATCCAAACTCTCTTTAAATAACCGGATATTTATTTACAAAACCTATCTTCGCCCCATCTTAACGTATACATGCCCCATTTGGGGATCTGCCAGTAACACACAATTAAATGATATTCAAAGACTTCATAATAAACAGGTACATCCCAAGATCTGTTCTCCACGAAGAACTTTGTGTTGAACCCATCCACACCCTAATAGCGAATGTTTCCTCGACTTTCCATTCTGCAACTTTCCATTCTGCAATCATGACAACCCAACGATTAGCTCTCAATCTAACTTCATGAACCAGCCTCACCTCATGTACCGTTTGCCTCATAGCGCAACGAAGATACTACCTGATTTCTAAGAATTCCACCCCCCCCCCATGCTGTTAAACGTAACGAAAACCCCTTTTCGGATTGAAGAACGAAACGCAAAAGCTGTTTTCCGTTTACGGAAACTATGTTCCACCTCCCCCCACCACCTCCTGACCGCCGAAGCTAGTTTTAGCTTAGGCGAACCTATCATTCTCACTTTATTTACTTAGGTATACTGTGTAACTGAAGTAGAAGGTCTGGCACTGAGGACAAATATTTATTCCAGGCTCTAGAACGTATTTTTATCCAAAATAATAGGCGATATACCTTTTATTAACAAATAATTAATTTAATAAGGAAATAATAGAAATATTCATTTGATTTTAAAAAATATATTAATTTAAATCCACATTATCTGTAAATAATAATAAAAAAATTCTACAGATAGCTCTTGAAACGTTTGGATGTTTGATTAAACATTTGTAACTGCTAAGAAAAACACTATGTAAAAAACCTAGTTATAAGTACACATTCACTGAAAAAAATCATTCAAAAAGAAAATAATACTATCTGATAAAAACATTAAATTTTTTTAGTTTTTTCCCGGAAACGAAACTGTAGCATTTTTAAAAATAGTTGTATGCTGAAAAAAGAACAGAAAGTATAAATTTTTCAAATTACAAAATTTTACTACTATTTTAATTCTTGAAGTAAAATTGTGAGAATTTTATGAAATATTTGACACGGGGGGGGGGGGGGAAGTTTCATGCAATTACGCATTATTTTAAAGTAAACTATAAGTTTTATGAAAGAGAACAAAAATTTCGATACTGATAAATATTTTAAATGAATCTCAGAAATGCATTGAATGCATTTTAATTTTAAAAAAATATATTAATTTAAATCCATTATCAATAAATACTAATAAAAAAAATTCTACAGATAGCTCTTGAAACATTTGGATGTTTAATTAAACATATATAAGTGTTAAAAATCCACTTTGGGGGGAAAACCTAGTTATATGCTAACATTCACTGAAAAAAACATTAAAAAAAAAAAGAATACTATTTGATAAAAACATTTAATTTTTTTAATTTTAATTTTATAGTTTTTCATTCCACTCTGTGTTAAAATTATTTAAACACGTATCTGCGGAAAAAATTATATTATACAAAACTAACTTATTAATTATTTTTAATAAAATTGATTAAAAATGCTCATTTAGCAATTAATTGTGACATATAGTTTTCGGCATTTTACTTTTTTAATCACTGTTTCTAAATATCAATGAACTTTTTAAAAATCATTTTCTTTTAAATTCATCGATATTTATAAAATACAAAACTATAACTTATTAATATTTTTACATTAAAATTGATTAAAAATATTCATTTAGCAATTAATTGTGACATTCCGTTTGCTTAAATAATGGCAGCACTGAAAAATTACGTGGGAAAAATAAACAGAAATGAAAACTTCTTGTTAGGAATTGTTGAAAAAGATAGAAATTACTTTGAATGATTAAAAATCAGAAAAAAACCTTTTTTAAGGCAAAAAAAAAAAAAAAAAAAAATGAAAAGTACATTAAAATAACAGAGGATCATGTTAAAATAAGTATTTATCAGTAAAATTAATTTACGTGGGAAAAATAAGCAGAAACGAACAAAATGAAATTCGCTAGATTCGAACCCAGACATAAGAAAGAATTAAGATACTTCGCGAAAGCGGCGCGTTAGCCAATCACGCCACGCAGGTTAGTAACAGAACAGAAAATAGGCAATAATAATGAATGGTGGGTTCAAATTGAATTTAATTTTTAATTGAGGGGATCCGTAATTTTGAAGCAATTTTTTCAATCTTCGTATATGTTACGGATAATATTACTGTACACACGGAAAAAAGGTTTTGTGAGATTACCTTCATAAATGACGAAGTTATTCAATGTGAAGTAAAAATTAAGACTACTTTTTAAAAATTCTATAAAAAAAAAAGTTTTGGGAATTTTATTTTTTAAATGAATGGATCTAAAAGAGAAAGGCTTGAAGTTAATTAGTGTAGAATATCGATTTAATAACACGAAAAGTAATTCATACCCAACGATTTAGAAATAATTTTCATAAAAACGCATCAGTTTTAACACTATTTTAAAAAATTCGAAAAAAATAGAAAATATCGTTATTTTACAAAAAAAATTACACCGTGTCGTGGCGAAATAAATGATCTTTCCGATTCTGTAATTAATTTTTGTCTAATTTCGACACCGAAAATCGGATGACAATTTTAATATGGTGGAAAACGTAAGATTACCGCTCGGCCGAAACGGAAGGGAAGTTCCGCCAAGTAAGCAACCGGCAGGAGTAAAATAATTCGGCGTTTTAAGGTTTTTAATTAATATCTTTTTAACTAATTACAATATCGGAATATAAATAGGCAATACGGCTTCCCCGGAAAATTCCCGATCTTTTGGTACCTTCCGCGACTTTCTGCGTGGTGCTGTTCGTGAGAAGATAGACGCACATAGATACATAGATACGTTTGTTTACCTTCGAATTTTAATAGTGTAAGATAAGATTAGGAATCTGTACATATTGCCTTAAGAAGGGATAAAAGTTTGAAAATAAAAATATTGAAAATATAAATTCATTATTCATTATGGGTTGTTGATAAGGAACACATACTTTGAGATGTAATCATTGTCCTTGTTAGAAAGATCTACTTCATCCATAATGCTTGAATTTAATGAAAATGTTCTTCTGCATTGATACAGTTCATTTATATTTAGATCACTTGTTATAGAAAGTTCAAAAATTAGAATAGCTCTTACGGAACTGATTTTGCCTCATCTTTTTGTAGAGAATTCAATAATTCTAGTCCTAAATTGTATTAGTGTAAATCATATGAGAGAGAGTAACAAAGGAAAACAGCTTATTCTTGGGCCATGTTATTTAGAAGCCATATATAAAAAGAGTTGGGTGTATTCAGAATTAACTTGTATCAAAGATAGGAATGTTTCATTTAATTGAATTAAGATATTTGTGTTATGCCAAAACTGGAATGTGGCAACTAGCAGATATTTTTTGGATTTTAATGTTCTTATTATTGAAATTTATAACAGGTGTAAATTTTTTCTTATTTCCTCCCCAAAATGTTTTTTTTTTAATAATTGGAAATTATGAACATTATTCAAGAGACATTTTCTTGTATAAAATCTATTGTTACATATTTTGAATTGGCAATAGCAAAATTTATCCAAAATAAGGAGATCACATTTTAAAAAATTTTATTGGCATGAATAACAGGAGAAAGTATTATTTTTACTTTATTTTGTGTAAAAAAAGGTTAGATACTTTCTTAATAATTCTTTTTTGCATTGAGGAGTAGTTTCAGGATCTTTTAAGATCAGATTTTTGTACATGCAGGAAATTTGCTTTTGTAGATCATAAGATAAAGTATGATAAAAGGGATAAAATGAGTCAGCAGAAATGTGACTAATAATGAAGAATGAAGGGACCATACACACAGTGAGACTTAGTTATTTTGTTAAGGGAACATATAGTTGTTCAAATTGTAACATAAAAGAATTATTGCTGTGTTCATATATTATTCTCCAATTTATTTATTTTTAAGTATTGTTAATTATATCCTTTCATTTGAAAACAGTTTTATTTAAGAAAATATTTGCTGTAGTTATATTTCATATTTCATTTTAAGCAAAAACTTTTTCACAAAATGCATTTAATCTAAAAATTGTATGAATTGTGTTTGTGTATGTTTTAATTATTTTATTCAATTTTTTATTACTCTATTCAAAGCTTAGGCGTTTTTGCCTTCATTTTAATCGGGGAAAGAGAAAAATTTGTTACATCGCAAAATTCGTTAAGTCAGGATCTGACTATATGTATATTAGAATCTTTTTTTATTAACAAAATCTTTTGATATTAAAATTTTACGTCATACATTGTTTTAAAATTTGTCTGCATTAATAATTGTGTTAAAAAAAATTTCTCTGTTAAAAATTATTTACCTAAAGATATGGAAGTCTAAGTCTATAATCAATGTAACTGATATCTAACTTTAAATTCAATTTTAATTATTTGTCAAAAAATTCAGTTTATATTAAACATTATTTTGACCTTAATTGACTTAAATAAAATCTTAATTGTGGACATACTACCATTATCTTAGGGACACTAAGATTATATATGCTTTAAAAAATAAATAAAATTAATGCTTTTATAATATTGAATTTAAAGTCTTCTCGTTTGTCATAAATATTTGTAACTTATTTCATTATCTTTTAATTTAATTTCTATATCAAGAAAATTTGCTTCACAGTTGTTACTATTTGTCTGTATGAAATTAAGATACTGTGGATAAAAATTAGTGTTAGGTTTAAAGTTGTCTTGCTTGCCAAAAATTATTATATCATCTATATAACAAAAAATGTAATATTCTGGGTTGTCAATGAAACTATTTTCAAAATAATGCAAGTATAAATTGGCAAGACAATTGCTAGCTGGGCCACCTTGTGGTAAACCTTTAATCTGTTGACAATATTTACCATTATGATATACATTGTTCTCTTTTAGAACAAATCTAAGTATAGAACCAAATCTATCATAATTGACATTTGTAAATAAATTATCTTTATGTAATTTTACAAGTATTTTAATCATATCATCAATATTAATAGAGTTAAAAAGATCTTCAAAATCTAAACTATATACTGAAGAAATCCTTTTATCTTTAATTTGTTCAATGAGTTCTTTACTATTTTTAAGTATGGCTGTGGATTTAAGATTATTTATTGTATCTTGTAATATTTCATGGAGAATTTTTTGCCTGATTTGCTGATATATGTATTAAAACCATTAGTAACTGTTCTTAACTTGACTGGATCTTTATGGAATTTAGGAGTAAGAAATACATATGGAATTTTAAAATTATATATATATATATACCTTATATATAAATTAAATCTTAAAATTTCTTCTAAGGAAACATGTAAGAAAAATTTTGTTAGTTAAATATTTTTCATTTGAATTAAAATATAGTTTTTATTATAGTATCTTTGCAAGACATTCATTTGCGAAAAGCATTTAAAAGTGCTGTTGTTTATGATCAACAAGTTGTGTCTCGTACTTCCATGCCAGCTGCAATGGTTGAAATTTATAAAAGATGTGGAAAGCCACCCCCATTAGACAAACTAAATCCATACAGGTATGAAAAATATATTATTTCATATTTTGCAAGTGAACATTACTGTAAGAAATGTGTTATTCCTGATTATACAAAGCTGAAAGTATATATCTGCTTCTTAAGTCTTTAAAATATAGTTATTTTCTATTCAGTTAATTTTCCCATGATTTTCTCACGTTATTATAGAAATATGATTAAATAAACTTTTTCTCCTGTTAAAAAAATGTCTTTAAAGATTAAAATTTTTCTTTTTAAAAAACATTTAGAAAAAGCTCTTCAAGAGTACTAAAATAATGATTTTATTTGAAAATTGAACTGTGCATTAATGTCCAAGTAGCTCAACAAGATGAGAATAAGCAAAAAAGAAATTATTTTGTATTATCTCATTAAAAACTGCATTAGGTTAGTTTTAAACTAAATTTTTATTTAGTAAATATAGTATTGCTGATTATATGGGAATGCTTAAGCATCATTTGGGACTCATTTATGATAAATCAGGAGATCAATTTTTGAATTTGTCATAGTTAATAACTCTTATTTGAAATTATATGTATAAACCAGGTGACAAACTTGAATATTCTTATTTAAATTTGTGTCTATTTTGTCTATTTTAAACTATCTGTACTAATTTCAGAAAATGAATGTCTGCCTTTCTAAAAATTGCAGAAACCAGGTCTGCTGTAAAAAGTGGGAAAGTTTTAAAAAAATGTTAATCGTATCAAGAGTAATTGATTGAAAAGCATTAAAATAATTTTATTTCTTCTGTATGCTAACATAATTCTTTATCTTTTTTTTGGAAATTTATGCAAATGACAATGAATTCCTATAAAAAAAATGTGAAAATAACCCCTCAAATCTTTTTATTTTTTCAAAATATAAATTTCTTTGATTCTTTTCTTATAGGGAGGATGGTAGAGATGGTTTGAAATTTTACACTGATCCAAACTATTTCTTTGATTTGTGGAGGCAAGAGATGTTGAAAGACACAGAAAAACTTATCCATGATAAAGGCAAAAAAGTAAGATGAAGTATAAATTATTTTAATGAATTAAAAAAAATTTAAAAATTAATTTAAATGATTTTACTGCTTGTAAAAATAACATATTTGGTAATTGAATAATTTAATGTGAGCTTATTATTATTTTATAAAAAGGTATATATTTAATTCTCTATCTGGAATTCTACAAATAATTTATCTTCATATTTAATAAAATCAAAATTTAAAATAATTTGTTAAATGAAATATATTTTTCTATATCTTGGTTAAATATTCAACTGCAATGCAGTTTCACATTTACTTTTACGTATCTTAAGTAGCATATATTTTTTAAATATACTTGTTTTGTTAAATTGAGTTTTTGTTTAAAAAATAAATGGAAATATTTTTTTTTTTTATCTAAACCAATTTGTAAGAATTTCAAAAATCACCCTATTATCTCTCTGGAAACTTATAGTGTATTTTTAAAATTTAAAAAATATGTAAATTATCTATTTGGATTTAAATTTTAATTGAGTATGTGAAGGAATATATTCTTTATTATAATTTTTAAAAGTAATAGTAAAGGTGTGATTAATAATATATTATAACAAATATATAATTAATAATTTATAATTTTTAAAAATAATAAATAAAAATTTTTTTTTAGCCTCATAGACCAAGGCCAGATGGTGCAAAACGGCACAAGAAAGTAAGGCAACCACATAATACCCGAGAAAAATACAGGATGATGGCATGTACCCAGGATTTCATCGACAAATCAAACTATTCTCAGTCTAATTATAGTGACACTACTCAGAGAACACCTAGTTTAGTGAGTGATGGAACTGATGGAGGACCAATGAGACCAAACAGCCTTGAATTACACATGCCATATTTGGAGCAGGATGGGAGCTATGGTAGTCCAGCCAATCACTACCCTCCTCCTCCACCTGCCTATTCTGAGTACCAAACCCAAGCCTATCCCCAACAGAATCTTGCTCAACAGCAACATTATCCTCCACCTCCGCCCTATTCTGTTAATTCTCCTGATCACAGGATTTCCTCTAATAACAGCACTCCGACAAGGCAGGGAAGAACTGGATCCAGACCTTCACAACCTCCACCAGCTCCACCTGTTGTGGGCTCAAATGGAACATCTACTCCACCCATATCTGCTGGTGGTACTCCTTCCAGTGGTGCAGGACGATATCGGTCTGGAAGTCACTCCAGGGAGACTCTTCCTCCTCCTCCTCCACCTCCAGACAATGTGATGAATGGCTATCAGCCAAATCACATGGCATCTCTTTACTTAACACAAAAACCGGTGCCAATTGCTGGAAATAATCAGGGTTCTCGAAGGGATACGCCAAATCACCATCCCCATTTGATGAATCACATGGCCCTAGTGAGAGATCATACACCACCTCCTGATTCCATTAGTATGGCTTCTGATTCATTGGATCTTCCTCCACCTCCTCCAATGCCAGATGGAGCAGAATTGATTGCTGCACCTCCATCACCACCACCTCCTCCACTTCCCAACAGTGTGGCTGTACTGCCTCCACCCCCACCACCACTTCCACAGGATAATGGTGCATGTTCTGTTGGAAGTAGGGTGTCTGACCTTCGTATACAAGAGACTGTTGGAGTTTCGTGTGAATCTACAAGTACTGGTTCCAGTAAAATGAGTGATGAAACAGATTCAAAATCAAGGTCACCTGCTCAGGGTGATGGAAGAAGCGATTTGTTGGCGGCTATTCGAGAAGGTGTGTAAATACTTTGAATGTAATTACGTGCTTAAATCGCTGTGATATCTCTTGGTTATTTTCAGTGATATTTTCTTTCAATAAAGACTTATTCTGTTCATGGATACAGTATTGCAAGAGCAATTTTGAGCTCTCTGTTTGCGAGAGCAATTCTGTCTACAGAATTGCTCTCAGAAACACACAATTAATTGGTTAACCAGAAATTATTTAATCTCAATGTATTTTAATTTTTTTTCCAAATACAAATAAAAAATAATCATTTTAGTCAGTTAAAACAGAACTATATAAATTTTTTCAAGAGTTATAGTTGCATTAAGGCTGTGTTTTAAACCGTAAATGTAGTTTTGTGAAACTTTTTATATTTTTTATTCCTACCCTTTTCTGCTACTATTCTTTGAATTTTGTGATGATGTAATATGCTTAAGTGTTTTTATGTTTTTTTAACATTTTTATTTTCAATTTTCTGGGCTATATGTTTTAATTTTTTAGTAATTTCACTGCAGTTTAGTTAATTTTCCTTTCACATATTTTTCGTAATTAAGAAAAGTTAAAAGAAAAGTTAATCAGTGATAATGGAAAAAATATTTTGTTTTATACTTTGTTTAGATTAGCAGCCTTTCTTAGATAATAATTACTTGTACAATATACAAAGATTGTAATTTTTTTGACTTGTAATTATTAAAACAATTATTTTAACTTGGAAAGTTTTTTTTTGAGGGAGAAAGGATATTGCAAATCTATGATATTTCCTTTTGTTTTGGTCTTTTCAAATTTAGACTGTTTATATATGTTGTGAGAAGCCCAGTGGCTGAGTGGTTAGTGCATTGCACTAACTTCATGCTGGGCCAGCTTGACTCAGCCTCTCATCCCTTCAGTGGGTTGATGAATGAGTACCAAGCTTGCTTGGAAGCTTAACACTGGGGGTTTTGCCTCAGACTGACCACCTAATCGGAACATCTGCTCATACACCTCAGGGCCCAAGGTCACATATACTGAGTTGGGCACAGTAGGCCTTTTCCCTCATGGGTTGTTGCACCACTGAGTTAAGTTATATATGTTGTGTATTTACATATTTAGTTCTTGTAATTACCTATTTTAATATAATTAAAAAGACCAAATGAATGGAAAATTTTTCTTTATTCATCTTTACTTGCTCAAGTAATATGAATAAAAATTGGGTGTTTTCTTTAACAAAAAGTTTTTAAAATAAAACTTAGGTAATTGCTTATTTAATTAAAAAAAATGATATATGATACCTCACACTGAAGTAGTACTCAGTGAAGCATTCACAAACTTTTTCTGATTTCAGCACATTTTTGTTTCCATGCAAAGAAAGTCCTTTAAAATAATAAAGTATTTTAAGTTTGGTTTATTTTTTTAGTATTACATTCATTTGTGTGTAATGAATTTGTCATTATGTTGCTATTATTTTTATACATTATTCAAGAAAATACTATTTCTTGCAGGCATTAAACTTCGTAGGGTGGAAGATATAAAGCAGAAAGAAGTAGAAAAAGCAGCACCTTTACATGATGTAGCATCCATTTTGGCTAGGAGAGTGGCAATGGAATTTTCTGATTCCGATTCTGCATCAGAGAGTGAGTATGATAGTGAAGGTTGGGGTGAAGAAGATGCAAGTGAATGTTAAATATAAAATTATGTAAGTATTCAGCATTAGCTGCATTTTTTTTATGAGATTACTCTCCTTTAGAGTTCCTGCAGCCTTTTAGGAATAAAACAGTGTTAGTTCAGTTAACCATTATTTGAAATATATTCTAAAATTTTATGCAGTTTAGTTATTATGACTGAGAATTATGATTTATACTTTTTGTATGGCAATGCAATTATTTCTAGTATTGTAATTGATAAATATTTTGTCTTTTATCTATTTTTTAACTTAATTTTTCAAATGATGATTAGCTATTTTTTAATGTGAATCTTTAATTTATTTACGTGTGGTATGAATTTTAATAAAACATTACACTCATTGATGACCAAATTATTCTCCCTCTATTTATTTATATCTGTTTATAAGTCAAAAGATATGATGAATAATTTCAAATAAAATTTTTATATTCTTCAATTCTTATTTCTTGAAATATCTTTTGTACCTATTTTTTACATATGCTGGTACAAAATGTGTGTATTTTTATTTATTTGATGTCAATGTCTTAGCTCTTCTTCTGAATAAAATTGTTTTACCTGAGCATTTAATTTAAATTTAAGAAAGTATTTTGCAGATGTAAATTGAAAGTCAAAGCTTGTCAGTTTCATAAATTAATGCTTCAAAGTACACAAAACCAATAGAAATCTGTTGAGCAAACATAAATCCTTAAGCAGTCTTTATCCTTCCTCATCTTTGATTTTCATTCTTTTATTTTATGAAATTTTTAACCTTAATAAAATATGATCCTTTTCTTTACATGTTTGATTAATCACATCAATATATAAAGTTTTTTATGGTGTTTGGAGTTGTTATAATTTTAATACAAACATGTATCTTGATGTAAGTACATTCGAAATATTTTTCAAAAATTATGTACCTGTACATAAAACTATTCTTAAACTATTGCCTTTGAGAAATCACATTATCCAAACTATTATAACATTACTTATTTTGAATAAATTGATGGTAATTGAGTTCTTAATAATTGGAGCTTCTAATTACTCAAAAGTAGTTTGTGTCAAATCTTTGGGTTTGAGTCTTGATGCTTCAATGCACTTTAAACTGACTTAGACTTTAAAATCAGTATATCTGTGTTTTAAACACTTAACAAGAAAGTTTGGGAATGGACTGAGACCTCATCATCTGACAAGTTGCAAAACCTATCATCCCTAAGTTTGTTGTGTTAATCTAATTCTTTTTAAATTAAATTTTAATTTTTACATTATTGTGTGTAATTTTATGTAAAAGATAATTTTTCAATTTTTATGCAAATTATTTAAGATTATTTGTTGTGACTCACTTCAGAAGGATTTTAAAAATAGGAACATATGTTTCTTCTTGTTATGATATTCTTATTTGCATGTTAATGAATTTTTTCAAATGCAGCTTGTTTTTGTTTTTCATTGTTTTATTACGTTCTAGTAATAAAGTTGGTATGTATGAAATTAATGTGTAATGACATTTTTTCCTCTGTGGTCTGCAACAACAACAACAAAAAATCATTGAGGAAAGATGCATTTTTAATAATCATGAACTAAAATTTCAGTAAATTCCAATAAATGAAAATTGCTTCATTGTATTATCTGTTAAGCCCTTAACTGCCATGGTTGTATATATACTGCTTGCTCAGCCGATGCTGGAACTGCCCCTGGTTTATATATATATATATATATATATGTGTGTCTTTCCAAATTACGAACCTTTACATCGCTATCTTTAAAACTATTTCAGAGGAGAATTAATTTTTTATGCTTTTTCTTTTCCCACAATACATCACATAACTATGCACGTCTTTGTGGAAAAACTATGGCACTGGGGAGCAAGTTGTGCAAATTTTCCTTGTCAGTTAAGGGGTTAAGTGCAAGATTGTATTTATTTTTTTTGCATTTATTGCTTTAAACATTTAAATGTGTTTTTCTTTTTCTTTTAGAAATTGAAGATTGTAATTCTACCTACATCATTGCTTTTTTTGCTTCATTTTTCTATGGACCAACCCGCATTTGAAGGAAAAAAACTATCCATTTTATATTTTAGACATATAATGTAGAAAATTTTCTACAAGCCCTTTTTAAAAGTATGTGAGAATTCCAGAAGCAAATTTCATAATGCTAATTTATACTTGATACTTTTGATTGAAAAGGAACTTGAACTTTTATATGTTAAAAACGTGTCATTTTTTCCCCCCATCTTATAACATGTAAAAATTCTTTTTGTACTTGTTGCTCTTCGTTTCTCATGTCCATTGCGACAATCATCAAATCTTGTTTTGTTTCTCTTCTCATTTTTTCTGTGATTATAAATTTGCATTGGTTAAAGTGAAATATTGAAATAAGATTTTACATCAAAGCAAATAGTTTTTATAAGGAAAAATTCTGCATTAAATGTAGGGAACTTTTTAAGTGCCTCTCTTGTATTTCTTAATGCAATATTCATAGCAGTTAAGCTTTTGCACTCATATTTACATGGAAAAAAATTATAATCAAATAGTATAGATTTTAATTGATAGTAGTATTTATGTCAAATATATATTTATTCTTTACTTTTTACGGTGAAGTGCAAACAACTAATTGCACAATTCATGTTTTGCAATTATTCAGTTATTTCAGAATTGGATTTTATTATAGCTAGTTGTATATTTCTCATGACTTGTTTTATATTTTAAAGTTTATACATTAAATTTTATCCATTGTAAAAATTGTTAAGTTTTTATTATTTACTTTTATGTTTAATTATAGAATTATTATTTTTAAAAAATTTTACCCTCACCTTTTTTAAAAAAAGAAATTTAGTTTTAAAGTTATTTTTTTAAGGACCAATACATTTGTTAAAATATTATTCTTGTTTTCATAATGACTTTGTTCGAAATATTTTGAACGTTTTTCTAGCAATAAATAAAATCAGGTTTAAAAATTTTCTTTTGTACTTTTTTTGCAACCTGATTTATTTTCTGTTTTGTTTGTTGTTAATTTAATGGAACATTTTTTCCTTTCATCAGATTTTCTTGTTTTGCTTCATTCCTTTGAATTTACGAGTTCTTGCCTTTTCCTGTTTTCTGTTGGAAACCATTTTGTTGGTGTATTGCTAGTCACATGTTTCCTCCCTCCCCCTAAATTTTCTCAAAAATAAATTTGGATTTGACTATATATGAAATGGAATATACTTTTTTCCCACTTAGAATATTTGTATTTATATATGTATATTTGTATGTTTATTGTGGATGTGTGATTATTTGTATAATGCTGAGAATGAATGAAATATTACTTGTTTGTGTAAAAATTATATTTTATACACGGAATGGTAAAATTTAAGTGTAGTGCATAAGTAATAATTTTTTAAATATTTTTCAGTTTTAAATATTGTTTGTTATATTACTAAGGTATTAAATCTAAAGAATTAAAAACACTGTAGTGAATAGGCTGTGTAATATATTTCATATTTAAAAATAGCTCTTAGAATTTTTTTAAAGTAATTTAATTTTTCCTCTTAATTAATATACCCTGGTTCGAAAAAAATTTATTTATGAAAACTTTTTTAAAGACAAAAAAAAAATGATTTTTAGCTATAGAAATGAATGAAATTAGCAATTCATAACCAAACATTATTTATTACTTCTAGAAAAACAATATGAATTATTTAAAAAATTAAAAAATTTTCTTGTATTTTATTATTTATGTAATAATTATATATAATTTAATCATCAAAATTTTTTAAAATGTTCAGGTTATTCATAGTATACATTGATCAAAATTTTGTGTGCGTTCCACTAACAAAATATTTTATTAAATTAATTTCTGAGTTGCAGTAATCATCTAAAAACAATTTTTGAAACTGAGAATAGATATTTAAGAATATTTTAAATGGTGCTATTGGTGCACAAATGTTTTTTAAAAGACAAATAGTTTTTTATTTATAAAAAACCACTATGAGAGATTTTAAATGGAATATTTTTCTTTGTTTGAATTGCATTTATTTAATAAATTTTGAAAAGTGCATTAAATTCATTTTCATTTTTTATTGGAAAGAATGGTCAGAATCTAACATGTAAAATTTTTAATTATGTATTACCTGTAACATACATAATATTAAGCTTTTAAAATTTTTTAATTTTAATTTCTTAGATAAGTTATTTGGAATATTTTTAATACAGAACCATATTTAAGTCATGGAGTTCAGTACCAATTCCTTCAAACTTTTATCCTAAATACAGGGAATTATTCTCACCCTTCATTTAAATCTTATTTGACTATGAAGTTTTCACATGGCAAAGTGTGGAAATTTGGAGAGTGGGCTGTTATACCTATCATTTGACTGTGACTCAAATTAAAATTCATTGCTAATGTCTCATTAGTGTGACATGAATTCAAATATGAAAACATTTGTGCATCGTTTGAATGTTTGATGACATTTTAGTGTACATTTTATATCAACTACTCAGCAACAACTTGAAGGGTTCATTTAACCCTTATGACATTCTATTGTGCTTTACCCAAAGATGGAACATAGTGTGTTGTATAAAATAAAACATATTTATATATTGAATACTCTATGCTTTAGTATTGTATAGGAATTTTATTTAATTTATATATAAATATATACATATATATATGTATTGCAAATGTCGTAATGTTTTGTATTTTTTTGTTGTTGCTTTTTTTAAGCATCAATTTTACTTATTTTTAATAGCAATCCATTTTATACATCTCTATACAATTGACGCTTATATAGATTTTACTATTCATAGGCATTTAAGTAGCAATATCGACAGTTCACTTTTAAGCCTGATATATAACAGAGCAATGTATTAAATTTCCTTAAATTGTGCATTGTGTATGAACAGATATGTCGTACTTCTCTTGAATTTTGTACTCTATTTACTTTGATTACATTCATCTTATAACTGAAAACTTAGAAAATATAGATATTAAATTTTTATTCATATATCTAAATGAATCATATATTCTTGCATTTATTATTAATAAACATCATTTTATGTAAATCTATGTTAGATTATAGTTCACATTCAAAAACTTTCTGAGAACCTGTTTTATCAGCTGGGCATCTCTGTGTTATTCTGTAATTAGCACTGTCATTGTGAGAATATGCAGGATGTCCATAATTAGAACATTATTGATCATGAATTCTTTTTAAAAACTTGAAGGTAAACAATAGATTTCCTTTCTGTGAAAAAAATTTTTGTGATTATTAGTATATACATGTTGTCTTACATTTAAAATTCTCAAATGAGATAACTATCCATACTTCATTCTAAATATTTTTGTTACATCCCCATTTGTTCCTCAAATCGTTATATATATATTTTCCATTGAAATAATTTTAAATGTAGTTTGACTTGCTCTATTTCTTTGATACCTATTTTAAGTAATGCTTTTCAAATTTTATTCATAAATATATATAAGCTGATTGGATTATATTTAATTTGATTTGTTACATACAAAAATTTGTTAAAGTTGCGATGGAAATAAAGATTACACAATAATTTATGCCCCTCCCCCTTATATTTTTGTTAAAATTCTTAAATTTCCTGTACATTATAAATTGAAAGACAGTGCCAAATATCAATCTGATTTACAGAACCAAATTTAAAAATACTTTTTTGCCTTATCAAAATTAGAAAAATTCTAAGCAATTGAAAATATGCTTAATTTTTGAAATTCTGTGACAACTCTTTTAAGGCTTCTATGTCTTTTTAATAATTATGTTTGTTTTGTACCACTTTTATATGACCCAATGTATAGAAAATAGGCAATTTGTCTGAGTAAGAAGTTTAATGATAAATGATCATATCATATACATTTAACTTCGCTTTGTCCATTTTTTAATGATCTTTCTACTTGCAAATAAATACTTTAATAAAAACTTTTGAATAATGTTTTGTATAAAAGAATTTTGCAATTTTATAGTATGGGAAAGCTACAATACACATATTATATGCAGCTATTCTTTCTATACCAAGTTTTTCTATTCTGTAGATTTAAAATATTTGTATTTACATATTTGCTTTTAAATTATGTGTTAGATTTTGGCAAATATGTGAAAATTCTTTAAAATGATTCTCTATGCAATAATCTGTCAGTATTGAAGGAGATATGTATTTTCAGTAATTAGTTTGATATTATTTAATTCTGGGTATAAATTACACTGTTTATGCATTGTCAAAAATGTTTTAATTTGAAAAAGTTTTTTAAGAGATAAATCTTAAACTATTTTAATAAACATTATTTTATTCTTCATACTATCTCGCATTTAATATTGTTATTTAATACTTTTTTCAATTCTATAATATTTATTGAATATATTTATTTTTTTCATATTTTGTTCCAGTTTCTGGAAAAATGTCAGTGTTTTTATAAGTTTGATTCTAGTATATTCATTTCTTAAACTTATGAATTGCCTCATATCGTAATCTGTTAGAGTTAATAATTTAGCTATGATATGTTAGCTGTGCAGAATTTCTTACTGTGCATTTGTGGCATTACTGTTTTGTGCACAAAAGTATTTGAATAAATGGACAAGTCTTCCATTAATGCTTGTCGCAACTAGATAAAGATGGTAGGGGTTGAAGATTAAATAAAGCAATTGTATAATTGTCTCTAAAGAGTTGGTGGCTGGAAATTCAAATCAGCTTGTAGAATTGAAAGTACAAAGGAGTGATGTGTTTTGAAACAAAAATAGCATTTCTCATTTTTTAAAAAAAAATCTTGACATATCCTGTATTTTTGGCCTATATAATGTAACAACTTTTTACTAAAAAATCATATTAAAAATAATTACCCTTTGTTCATTATTTGATAGCTGTATACTGCTATATTTAATATCCCAACATAAATGAGAGTTATTGGAACACTCTTATTTTTCATTTTCTTGATTAATTTTTAAATCCCTATTCCTGAAATCATTCTTGTATCTTAGGAGTTATATGTATTACCTCTGGGAATTTTTAAGAAAGAAAATATTTGGTGTTCTGGAGTTTGGATGAAAGGTTTAGTCGTAGAAGTGCTAAAAAGTAATTATAGGGTTATGTAATGGTAACATATCCAGATTGCATGGATGATTGTTCCTAAAAGATGAGATTTGGCAGTTAGAAGTATTTTATACATTGCAAAATGCTTGCACTTATTGATTTTGGTGGCAGTATTTATGTTTTCCATACCTTTTTGATATGGAAAGTAAAACTTTTCAAGGTTGTATAACTCAGGAAGTTTGCAATTGTTTGAAGTTTTTATAGTTTTTTTGTAAGATTAAATTTGATTTATTGTACCAAATATCTGACCAATAAAATTCAGTAAATATGGGTCGTTGCACCAGTTGTGGGCCACAAAATAAGATTTATTAATAATTCTATGTTAGGTGATGTGTGCTGGTATTAAAGATACTTTGGTTAGTGGTTTGAAATAAACAGAAAGGTACTAAATAAGCATGGAAAGTTTTGTAAAGAAAAAATGTAATAAAATTATTTTTGAATAAAATGGTGAGAAGTGTCATTCAGTATTAATCGCTGTCAAAAATTAATAATGTTTGTGGATATACTGCTGTTGATGTACAAAAGAAGCAAGCATTTTTTTAGAGGATTTGTAAAAAAGAAAATCACAAAGTCTTCAAAGCATTTACATTAAAAAACTGCTTTTATTTCATAGTACTAATTTGTGATGTGTTCAAATTACTTATTAGTATGAAATTCTGAAAAGTGTATGTAAAGGAGTAAATCTTATTTGTTTTTGAACTGAGAACAAATTAACAAAGCTAGTTATTTTTTTGAATGATATGTATAAATTCTAGAGTTGTAAATATTTTTTTCATGCCAAAGAACTAGAATAGAATGTTAAAAATTCAACATTCCATAGGTACTGCTGATCTAATTGGAAATTGTAACATATGTATAGCATATATTAGATACATTCTTGAACTTATAATCATAAATAATGGAGTCTAAATTTTATATACATTGCAAAATTTGAATATAATTTGTCTTGTTTAAGACATCAGTGTAATCAATTGTGTATATTCAACCCACAACAAGAATCGAAAGTTGTGAAGAATTATCAAGAAATTGTAAGAGAATGTATGCAAAGTAAGTGCACAATTTGCTATCAACATAAAATGCAGTTCAAATTTCTATTGCTTCTGTTCAATTTCTGTTGTAAAAAATAATAGTTATCTTTTCACTTGTCATGTGATTCTTACTGTAACTTTTTTATTAATTGGAGCAATTTTTGTGTAATATGGATTTGCTGCTAATATTTGAAAATAAAAATACTTCATAAGATATTTTGGTATTCTTTTTCAATTCCTACTATTAGTTCACTCTCTCTCTATATTTATTTATATTTGTATTTATCTTGTTCAAATTTTCAATCATTAATAAAATGCATTTTAAAGCACTCAGTTGACCTGAAATTTATATACGCACTTATTTTGGATGACAATACTGTAGTTTACTGTAACTAAATACGATAATTTAATTATAATGAATGAAAATTAATTGATTAAAATTAGTTATTTAAAGAATTACAGATACAGCCACATTGTCTTCATTTTTAGCGACGTGGGTCAAAACTTGGAAAAGATTTTTTTCCCTTACGTTTCAAAGCATTCAGTTGAACTGAAATTTTATAAACATGATTGTTTTGATTGACAATATGATACTTTAAAGCTATTAATAAAAATTAATTGCCTCTTAATGTTGTGATTCTGTCATATGTATAATCACATATTTATATTAATTGTAACTATTTAATAAAAAGTAACTAAAATAAATTTTTTTTGTTGATCTAAGTAGGAATTGACTTAATTTTTTTTTTTAAATGTTGTACTAATACCTGTTACATTAATTGTTGAACACCAAATTACTCTACTACACATATTCAATTACCTAATGTATTTTATATGGAACAGTATTATTTGTATAGTGTCGATTGTTGTTATGTGACATGTATGCAGCTAATTATTATTGTAGTTTTTTCTTCTTTCTTAATGGTTAAAAACATTGTCAATTTTTCTGCCTGATGAGCTAAATTCATGTCATAGTCACATGATATATGCAGTTATGTATCTCCAGTTAGTCAGCTCATGCACTTCACTGCTGTCAATTTTTGATTGTAACAGAAACTTTCTTTTAAAAAATACATGTTTATCAATAATAATAACTTGGGTGAACAAAATGCACTTGATTTAAAACTACACGTATAGTATAAGAGTTCTCTTTTTTTAAATTTTGAAAAACGTCATGAAGAAGCTTAATACTTGAACATCTTTACAGATAATCAAATTTGAAATCTTTTCTAAATTTTACAAGTGCAGTTTGATTTATCAATTGAATTCAGTGGAGAACATGTAATTGCATTTATCATGTAGCCATCACGAATTTAGCCCATCATGTAACTAATCCACTTTAAACTTCCCTCACCAGAACTACATTAGTTTAAGCCATTTCAAGAAAGTGATATGAAATATATTTTTATGTAAATGTCCAATGTCATAAAATATCATTATGTAGTTTGATTTAGTAAGCCCAGCGGCTGAGTGGTAATATATTGCGCTTCCACATTATGGGTGCAGGGTTCAAATCCCGGGCTGGGCAAGGTCGACACAGCCTTTCATCTCTTCAGTGGGTCGATAAAGGAGTATCAAGCTTGCTTGGGAACTGAACATGGGGGGCATTGTGTCAAACAGACCACTTGACCAAAACATCTGCAGATGCACCTTGGCGTCCAATGCTCGCGTATACTGAGATAGGCTCAGTCAGGCCTTGTGGCCTTAGGTTTCCACCTAACCTGAAAAAATGTACATGATTTAGATAGCACAAAACGACTCGACTGATTGTCGCCTTTTGATTAAATGAGTAATAATGATGCATTGTGGTAGGCCTGGGACTATACAAGGGTGATGGTCATCACACATAGCCAGTTGACATATCCTCCAAATTTCCCAGTTTTTCGGAGAATACTACCGGAAATAACATTTGATCATTGAAATTATTCGAATAATGATCTTATTAAGGCTGAGTCAAAACGAGACGAGTCCCCCGTTGTGACAGAGGCCCTGGGCCCAGTTGGCCCATACCTTAAGAACGTCCCTGGGCACAGTAGGCCTTGGCCCTCAAGGGCTTTTGCGCCACCGAGTTCAGTTCAGTTTGATTTAGTAGTTGAGGTTTTATGCATGTTAAGTCGAACTGAGCAACAGCTTGTTGGGATAAATAAGAGCTACGATGTATCTACTCAGGTGTCGCCCTCGTCATTTAGATCAAAGTTCACTTCACTTCACTAGAATGTTGGCAATAAATTTCGTGCAGTTGTGGATCAATATAAAAGAAACTAGTAGTCTTCAAACTAATTGAATTATGAAACTCTTAGACATGTTGAAAGTTTTGGGGGGAATATATCACACACTTAGAAGAATATATCTTGAAAAATACCTAAAGCACAGATTAACCTTCCAGATTATTGTCCTCTCTTGCATTTCTTTTCTGCTTGATCTTGAAGCGATTCATGCTTATTTTACTCGATCGGATAGCGATTTCTCTGCAAACTTTATGCGCTATTTGTCGATCTCCAGGCACATTTCATAGCTGTTTGGGGCCGATTTCCAAGTTCATTGCCTTCCTTATGTGTAAAATTGAAGAAAAACCGTCACTAAACATACAAGTATCGAGAAAAACGAATGTGTCGACTAGCGTTCTTCTCAAATGTTTGGCTGTGCTTAATTGACTGAAACAGATTTTCGGCAAGCCTAAACTCATCTAGACTAGTCAGGAAATAAATTTTTCCAATAACATCTGCAGTATACCTACTCTAGTCCCTTAACGTACCTTCTCTCTAGCTCTCACAAAAGGAACTCGCTGCGGACCAGACGGCCTTGTACTAAAATTTGAAAACCGAGTACTTAAGAGATTTTTCCTGGCCATATCTTTTGGGACATCATTTTTGACTTCCCAGAGAACCATTAAAAAAAAAAAATGATTTTTCGATAATTCTAGGGTGGCTTAAGACTTTAAATGTTTATAACTTTGTGAAGCAAGCCTTCTGATTTATTATGGTATCCGAATATTTGTTTTATTCATCCATTCTTAGTTTTCTGTCCTGGAAAATATTCTCTTATATTTTTTAATTGAAAAAATGTGATCCATAATGTACGTTTGAACACTGTTCTTTAAATTCATTTTCATTCATTCATTAGAAAATTGTTAGTTTTTCAAATCATTGCCCATCATCCTGTCTGAGATACCAATTACTATTAATACTTAAAAGCAATACATTCACTTTTTAAAAATTTTTTTTTATAATATATACATTCAATATATTTAATTAGTTTAGACCCCAGTCAGGTCTGCTAAATATGATAAACTTCGCAACCATATATTTCATCACATAATTATAAAGCATTATTATATATATGACTAATTCTTCTCAAATTAATCTGAATTCCAAATGTAAAAGCAGGGATCTATATTTTCTGGATAACTCTACTCAAAATGAAATAAATAATGTGGAATTTAATTATCTTGTTTTTTATAATTTTCGCAGCATTATTTAAAAGTTTTTTAATGCATTCTTTATTCATTTTACTTCCGTGACACACTATTCTAAATATGATGTTATGATTAAACTTCATTTTTTTCTTTCTTTATTCTTTTGTGTGCTTACTACACTGCTGGCTACCGTAAATGCAACACCAAGAAAGACAAGAGATAGCACAACAAAATTTAATTTGTAGATAACATGTTGACCAAGTATTAAATGATTAAATTTATAGACTTCTGTGAAGTGTGGTTCCTGCCAGAATCAGTAGCCAGAGTAGCCGCCATTGTTGGAGATCACCGCTGCCACACACCTCGGCATTGATTCAAAGAGACTTTGGATGCGTTCTTGGGGTACAGCAGACCAAACAGCTTCCACACGTTGCCAAAGTTGATCTGGTGTGGCAGCTGGGGGTGTAATCTGGGTCAATCGTTGAGCAACCATGGACCACATGTTTTCTATCGGTGAAAGATCCGGAGAGCTAGCCGGCCAGGGAAGCAATTCAATCTGGTGATTGACGAAGAACCTTTGGACAATGCGTGCCACGTGTGGTCGCGCATTATCCTGTTGAAATATGGCTGTGGCCAAGCCTTGAAGGTAAGGAAGGACAACTGACTCCAACACCTCGGAGATGTAGCGCTGGCTGTTTAAAGTACCGGCAATGCGTACTAGAGGAGTGCGAGAGTGATATCCAATACCGCCCCATACCATAATACCCGGTGCAGGACCAGTGTGGCGGTGCATAACGCAGCTGTTCAGCATCCTCTCTCCGCGTTGTCTCCAGACTCGAATCCGACCATCGTGGTGTTGCAGACAGATGCGTGACTCGTCAGTAAAGACAACTTCATTCCATTCTGCCGCCCACATCCTTCTTTCATCGCACCATTGGCGGCAGAGACGTCTGTGTTTCTGCGTCAGGGGTAGACCAAGCAATGGACGTCTTGCGCACAGACCACTTTGCTGTAAACGGCGTTGAATGGTACGCGCAGACACTGAATGTTGCGTTACAGACTCAATGTGCTGTGCTATGGTTCGTGATGTGACTGAGCGATCCGTCTCTGCCATGCGCACAATTTGCCTGTCCTTACGTGAAGTGGTGCAACTGAGGTGGATGCGATCGACCACGTCGGTCCATCGTACCCTCCTGCATCCAACGGTCACATATCCGCATTACGGTTGTTTGGTTTCGTCCAACACGACTACCGATTTCCCTGAAAGATAATCCACAGTCTCGGTAGGCCACTATCCTTCCTCTGTCGTACTCTGATACTTGATCAAAAGCTGATCGCTGTTTTCTACGAGACATAACTGATCGTTTTTTGAAAGAACTACAAGAAAAACACAATTGCCGAACTTAAATTCTAATCATTTGCATATATCACCTCGGCTAATGCATGTTGTAAATTTCATGTTATTTGTGTGCTTCCTTCCGGGTGTTGTATTTACGGTGGCCAGCAGTGTAGAATCGAAAATGGGAAATTAACTCATGTGCAAACAACATACGATTCCAGTAAAATATTAGCTGCTTTATCATTGTAAGGAAAGTGTTTGGGGAATCTTAAGTCTCAGTTTTCTATTCCTTGGTCTTACATAAAAGTACTTTTCGCAGAATGACTTTTTAAACCAGCTGATCTGAGTACTTGTCCAGTAGTTTCAGGTGAAATAAAAAAGGAAAACTATTGGTTGAATTTTTTTTATAGAAATTCTTACAGCGCTCAAACGTAGATACTTCTCATTTCTTTTAACTATGAATCTTTTCTTTTTTCGAATTAGCTTTATCAGACGACAGTTTTACTCTTGTTATAAATTCTTTTTAAGCAAACAATAAGCCGTCCAGCTGGATAAAATTACTAATTTTGCGGGCCGTGGGTAGCCTAGTGGTTAGAGCATTGGACTCCAGAGCGGAAGGCCTGGGTTCGATGCCCGATGCCACCAAATACTCGCCGAGTATATACGGAGAACGTGCTCGTTAAATCAGTGGATCCGAATAGTGTCGCCATCTATCGTGTTGTACCGAGCAAAATTGCACTGTCACCTTCATGGGGGCTCAAAAGCTTAGGCTAGCGACAGGCGTAAAATTCTAGCCCTTAGCCGCGATGACTTTCGTGGACCTTGATCTGATGTTACTGTCGATCAGGTGTGCATAAGCAACAACAACAATAACTAATTTTGCAGGTGTTGTACCAGTTTTGTAATAAAAAAAATCGAATTACACTTATTTCTTTTCTTTATTAAGCAGAATATTTTTGCTACATTAGCAATCAAAATTACTTTAAGGCTGTTTTCGGGCAAGTACGAGAGCTTGAACTAAACGCGTACATTTTCAGACAGAAAAATGCCTCAATTTCTATGGAAATTTGCAACATAGTAACTCATACCTCTGTTAATAATATAGTGTTTTTAAAAATTTCAAAATATTCCATGAATACTTTTTTTTTGTTTTAATACGTGAAGGCATAGCACATTTAACATTACGATATAGGAGAAAAAACAGCGGAACACATTTATACCAGAAAAAATGAATAAACTCGGATAAAAATGAGAAGTATGATAAAAAAAGGCTGCTCTCTAAAGGACAGGAAAGCCAGAATATCATATTAACTTTTCATTTCTTTTATATCTGAAAAAAAGGTTCCAAATTCGTTCCTATTCTTTAACATTAACCGAAGACAGCCTTAAGCGATACTTCAAACATCAACTGAACACAACGATAAAAAAAAGTTGCTAAAAATATTAATATTTAGTAAATTTATTTAAAAGTATGAGAATCAAAATTCACACACACACATTAGGTGTTCTATGACCTTTATGTGGCACTCTTTTCCCTTCTTTTGATGGCGAGTGGTCTAGGCATCGGATCATGGCTAGCATGTCATGAGTTCGATCCTGTACCGCTAAAGATCGCCGTGTAGGGAGCGATACATGTTAAATCTGTCGAGAGCTCAAACGTCTCCGTTGGTGTGGTGTGGTAGTTTGGAGGGGGTGCAGCTCAGGTGTCGTCCGCGTCACTTGACCATGGTTCAAAATTACGCGACCGTCGCCAAAAGCCCTCGTGTTGCTAATCAGTGCGACGTTATATTCTCACTCTCACTCTCACTCTACTATTCCTTATTTTGCAGTGTCTCTCAAAAAATGTTTGTACACTTTAAATTTTCAAAAAAAATTTAATGTTATCGATTAATAAAAATTAATATATCAGAATTGTAATTTTTAAAATAATATTTGAAGCTTGCTCTTCTTATTGGAATGACATTATCAATTTTTAAAACATACTATAACTATTACTTTGAAGAATTAATAATGAAAATCTACTAAAAAATTACTCCGCGAAATTCATCGTACATTAAAAAGAATATGAACATAATTTTAACTATTGTATTTTTTAAAATTTAGCACTTAATAGGATATCTTTTAGTGTCCACAACAACTTTTAAACATCTTGGTATAGATTTCATCCGTTTTATGTAATTTCTGCATCGATTCTCCTCCATTCTATTATAGTTCACATTTGTTTTTGTATGTCATGTCTTCTTAATCTTTCAACTTCTCACAGGTGATTGAGGTGTTTTCAGAATTTGGGGACAGTTATAGAGACACCAGAGTCATACGTTGAGAGTAGTACGATGGAGGTCATTATCTCATTAAAAAATGCATTCATCTCCAGTTATCAAAGATTCGGCGAATAATTTCAAATTGTTCTTTAAAATGTTTAAATAAAGCTCATGATTCCCAATACCATACAAAAAATATCAAAATACTTAATCCTGAAGTCGATAACCCCCTTCCCAAAAGAAAACCTTCGCCATACTTCACTGTTCTAACTAAATCTTTGGGATTTTCTTCTCCGATCTAAACCAAAAATGTTGAATTTGCTGTCATCTCAACCATTTTTCTGTCAATGCTGAATTTTCTGAAACTTCATTCCGGTATATTAATTTTAATAGGCGAAAATGATAATTTTTTTAGAAAATTGCAAGTGTACGAACACTTTTGCAGCCCTGCATATATTTATATTTGTAACGAACTTTATAAATAAAAAAAAATACGTTTTACTATTTAGATTTAAATGTGGTTTATAAGGGGAAATGTCGATATTTATTGGTGAATTATTATTTGAAAGTGATTTAAAATTTAAAAATAGAAAATTAGAAGGCACTAGCACTGAGATCTTTTTATCAAACTTGGTTACTGCAGCGAATCTTTACACTTTATTTACTAAAAGATAACATGAGCATATTTTTTATTTGTCAAATGAGCGCAAGATAATCCAATAATTTATTCGCAAATGATATCCGAAGAGAAAACAAAGCGATGTCGATGCAATAAAAACGTCCGAAGGCAGGGTAATACTATACGGACAGAATAAAAATGTCAGCTTCCTAAATGAAGATGGTGTCTGAAGGCAGGGTAAAGCTATGCGGGTACAATAAAAACGCCAGCTTTCTTAATGAAGACGGGGCTGTAGACAAGGTAAGGCTATGCGTCAGCATCCTTATCAAGGACGGTTTTCTAAGGCACGGTAAAGCTATGCACCAGCATCCTAAGCAAGGACGGTTTCCTAAGACAGTATAAAGCTTTGCGTCAGCATCCCAAGTGAGGATGGTGTCCAAAGACATGGTAAAGGTATATGGTTACAACAAAAAAGGCGAGCTTTCCAAGCTAAGACGGTTTCCCAAGACAAAGTAAAACTATATAATACAATAAAAATATTAAATTCCACCATTTTTGCTCACAGAAAGGCTTTCATGATATAAACGGTACACAATCGTACTGTATTAGTGAGTTTGAGCTTGTTTTTTAGATATTTCTAGACAATTTCAAATGAATAGACAGTTTTTGATGTATCTTTCAGTAGTGTTACATTTTATGTGATTTCATTAACATATTTTTAAAAAATTAAAAGTGGTTGAACCATTTTGAAGGTTGTATATACTGTTGGTGTGTCGTAACTTTCTTTATCTCATTAAATAGAAAATAAATATTTAAATCCGTACAATCAGATGTCATTTCAAAACTTTAAGCTTTTAAGAAATCCAGGGCATACTCAAAATAGTAATATACCAAAGTTTAGACTCCGTTTTTGTGTTATACATGTGTTAATATCTATAAGTGAGCTTAGATTTTTTTGTTTACCTATAATTATGATACTTTAGTTACTCTGCAGAACTATAACAACTTTTTTTAGCTCAAAAGTTTTTTCTTTTTCCTTGTAGCTGTACTTGAATATAAATTTTAATATCTCGTAATACATATTTTCATTTAGATACCATTCTTTTAAAATTGCATTGCTTATAAATGTTTCACTCACGCGCATATAAAATGAAGCCAAAAATAGTTAATGAATATTTGATGAAAATCAGTAAATAATTATAGAAATTATTGAAAAAAATTGTAGAATAATTTTTTTTTTATATGTAAAATTATTTTAAGAAAATAGGGTGCTATTTAGAGAAAAAACTTTTTGGTTCATTATATGCACAGACATTTTATCATGATTTTTGTCGTTTGTAATATGTTTGCCACAGTGTTTGTGTATATGATCCTTATTTTTGTTTTATTTTCATTGTTTGGTAACCCTATTAATTTTAAGCAATTCAACTTTTTATAAAAAATATTGATCCATTTTTATATTAGACACTATTTTGTTGCAGTATTCTATTGCTGTAATTTCCGTTAGATAATGGATCTCAGAAATCACTGGTGAGTACCAGGATTATTTTTTAAAAAGAGTATGAGAGAGTTCCGTGAAAAATTATTACGGATCAGTAGGCTTACCAAATTCGCTCTTTTGATAAATTTTATATTTTTAAGGGATTGAATTACTTTAAAAAAATTTAGTTAAGATTTTTGCCTAACGGGAAATGTTATAAATCTGGTAAAGACGTAACAATTGTTTCTCAAAGAAGTAATATAATGGGTGGTCGAATTTTTTATTGTGGATCTTATGGTGTGAATTCCAACTGACATAGCGATAAATCTGTCATGCAGAATTCTTTTTGTAATGGTAGTAAATTGCGACTTTCTTCTTTTTTTATTTTTAATATAACCGATTTCCTAATTTACTTTCTCATCCTGTAATAAAATCGCATTTTTTAGTATTTATTTTTTCTTTCGGCCACAAATTTTTTTATTTATTTATTTTTAATTTCTTTCTGCTGTCGCTTCCTTTAGTTTATTCTTCTTTCGTCATTGTGAAAATCCCTTACATTGTTTCTTTATCCTGGTACCTATACTCTTCTGCGACGTTTTTTATGGAAAATGTAAGTAATTTTCTTCTTTTTTCACTTTTTAAATAATTTAAAATGGTTATAATTCTACAGTTCTCAGGTTGTTTCATTACACAAGTTTCAGTAATATTTTTTTTTTATTCTTCAAAATTTGTTTTTTTTAGTGTGAAGTGGCCATCTTGAATAAAATCTACATTCCGTCTAAAACCTATCTGGCATAATAAAATTGCACCTAATAGGCCTATAGCGGAATACAAATAAATTTGCGTAGATCTAGAAGAATTAAATATTGCATTTTGAAAAATAAATGAAAGATTTAATAACTACAATATTTAGATGGCCAATACGCAGTAGTTGCATTCAAAATCGCGACAAATGTGAGTTTTACTTACCCGTATATGTATAGACGCCGCCACATGTATTCGAATAAGTATGAATCTATATGTTGTCGGGGAGTTCCGTTGCGTTTCTTATTTCGCTAACTCCATAGTCTTTCGGGTACTTAACGTATTAGACCGCATTTTTGGAAACACTTCACTGCATTCGCTTCCGTTGAAAATATAGGTTCCCAATTTTAATCATTTCTTACAACAAAATAAGAGAAGAAGAATACAGAAGAATTAACCAATTAAAAACCAATTATCTTAAGAACTAACCAATTATCATCGATCAAGATTATTGTGCTTGAATATGGGCGAGAAGTGTACAAAATATAAAAAAAAGAGTAATTTTTGAGCATGCTCTAGCAAAATAATTGCGTTTGAACAAGCGTAAGAATGATTATTTTTTATTGGCTGCAGATCGAGGCATTTGGTGACGTTTTTCAATTCGATGTTATAATAAGTAAATACCTATATTTTATACGTATTGTACAGGGTAGGGTGCGGGAATTTCCTTTTTTAAAAATGCAATAAAACACACTACATGTTTCATCTGACTTTATTGTTATTTACCACCTACCACACAATGTTGGAAATTTGAATTTACACAGCTTCAAACACAATGCCTATTAAATGTCACCCTCCATTATCAATACACTGCTGCAGTCGATTTCGAAAACTTTGAGTCATCTTTTCAAGCATTTCTACCGGAGATGTTATCAATTTCGGCTCGTATGTGATTTCTTGGGTCTTCCAGGGCCTTGGAGCGATCTTTGTAAACCAGAGACTTGAGATAAGCCCACAGGAAGTAATAAAGAGGGGATAAATCAGGTG